>JBBHKE010002320.1:90000-110793 GCA_037447655.1 Zygnema cylindricum
GTAATAAAATGTAATAGTACATTTATATCTTTTTATATTTGTAATCGAACTTTTTTAAGTTTAATTTTTTAAAATAAGTATCGATAAAAAAAAAATTGGTAGTAATTATCGAAAAAAAAATAATAGCAAAAAAAAAGCACAACTTAAAACTAAAAAAATTAGGAAAAAAAAGAAAAAAAAACTTGATAATAAAAATTAAACAAAAAAAAATAGAAAAAAAAGATAAAGTGAGAAAAAAAATGATAAAAATTTAACAAAAAAAATCAAAAAATATATTTATATGTTTTATATTTTATTTTATTTTTAAAATAATTATTATTAATCTTTTTATTATTACTTCTAAAAAATCGGAATTAACATTCAAAAGGCAAAAAAAACAAAAGAAAAATTGTTTTTGGCTCTTTTTCCAATTTTTTAGTTTACTCGTCATTTCATGGGCAAGTTTTGTACAAAAAGTTTAGGTAAAACCGCAAAATTGAATCATTATGAAGTTAAGTTTGAATAAGAGTTAAAAATAATATCTTAAAAAAAATGAAAACAAAAAAAAATAAAAAAAACAAAAAAATGTAAAAAACAAAATTTTGTGATCTTTCGCTGTTTGTTTTTATTTCTATTTAAAAACCTTAACTTTATCTAATAAAGTAAAAAAAATAAAATATTGTAAAGATAATTTTGTCAAAAGAACAAAAAAAATTACGAATGTATTAGACATTCATAAAAGAAAGATCGAAAAAACGAAAGAAAGTGAAAAATGACAATCAATAAGAAAAACATATTCAAAAATGGTAAAGATAATTCCGTCAAAAAAATGGTCGAGTATTACACGTAAAACGAAATTACGTATGGTTAAGTATCATAAAAAAAACGAAATCACGTGTTTGAACGTGGGAAATGTGAAATTATTCGTAAAGAATTTAAAAAAAAATCATTGAATTTTGAAATTTTGTGTTCTTAATGTGAGAATTAATGAAAAATTCAGAATTCAATTTTAGATATTAAGAAATTGGAAAAGTAAAAATTTGGAATTTTAAAATTATGAGATAATGACGCATTTAAATGTGGAAAATGTCGAGTTAATCGTATAATCTGGACATGTCGTATTTTAAAACGTTAAAGAATTGAATTATAAATTTTAGTTATTATTTTTATTGATTGTTTTTTAAAGTGAACTCAAATCAATTACTATTTGTTATTTTATTTTGTAATTATAATGATAAAATATTTTATTATTTTTGTTATTAATTTTTTAGCATAAAATGATCAATTTTATCGGGTCAAAAAATATGTAGAGTTTTTATGTTTTGGGTTTTTTTTATTTGTGTTTTTTTTAATTATTATTAATAATTGTTGAATAATTTTTTAACGATAAAATGTTGTGCAATTTACATAAATTTGATAATAAACTAAAGTGTAATCAAACTCATTTGATTTTAGTGAAATTAACACTATAGTGTGCGTTAATTAATTAATTAATTGTCGACATTAAAAACTGAGAACGTGTTAATACCAGGAAAGTGGATAAGTATGAAACTAAAAAAAAAAAAATGTAAAAAATCTTTCATGATAATTTCAAATAAGAAATGTATTATAATCATTTTTTGCCAATCAATCTCTGAAATAAATAAAAAAAAATATTATAAAAAATAAAAAAGTTATAAAAGTAACAAAACACAGTAAATAAAATGTGGCGTGATAATTGAAAATAATAATAAAAATAATTTATTAGAAAATAAAATAAATGTCAAATATATCCGGTAAAGCGTAAAATGTCGTTATAAACTGAAAAAAAAATAGAAATCGCCATTTGTTTTATCTTTCTATTTTTATGTTTTGTTTTTTACCTCTCTTTTGTATCTTTTATCTCTCCTCTATTTATTTTAGTGTTGGTTTTCTTATTTTTATACAGTAAAGTGAAGTTCTTTTGTTTTTTACCTCTCTTTTGTATCTTTTATCTCTCCTCTATTTGTTTTAGTGTTGGTTTTCTTATTTTTATACAGTAAAGTGAAGTTTTTTTTTTTTTAAATCACAATAATACCTAGTAGAGTAACATTTTTTTTTCTATTTTTTTATTTTTTACTTCTCTCTTTTGTCTCTCATTTCTTTTCTCTTTTATCTTTTTGTGTTATATTTCATTTTTATTGATCGAAAAAAAAATTGCATTCACTTTTAGTAAATTGTAACTTTTAAAATATATTACTTTATTTTATTTTGTCTTAAAAAACGATAAGGGTTAAAGTAAAACCTAATAGTGTGTAAAATATCATTCAAAAATGAAAAAAAAAATAATAGAAAAAAATGTATAATATATATATATATATTTAACAAAAGAATAAAACATTTATTATTTTTTTTAATGCAATTTTTTTTTATGATAAATAGTAAATTAGAAAACCAAATTAATAACAAATAATAACATTTAAAACGAAAATAAATAATATAATAAAAAAAAAAAACGTAAAAATGTTCAAATTGGTTGTGAAATTATAAAATGCATTATTACACTCATTTTATTGTTTAAAATTGTAAACATTTACAAAGATTGCATCGTTTAAATATTTTTCCTTTTAATTAATTAATTAAATTATTTATTGTTTTTTTTTTTTTTAATAATGTTTTTTTGTTTTTCACGTTAATTTATAAGTTTTGAGTTATAGCTATGAAGAATACATTTTTTTTTTACATGAATAAATAAATAACATAAATACAAAATACAAAAAATACAAAATTTTATTTTATATACATATCACTAAAATTCAATTTGTTTCATATGTGTTTCTGTTTGTCGATGAAAGTATAAATGTTTATTCTACATATTCTATCCCTTTATCCATCAAAAAATAAATATTCTTTTCACATATTATATTGAAAATTCATTGCTCAAAAATATCATTTTTTTTTACTGAAAAAATACAAAAAAAATATTAATATAAATATTGACCATTCATTGCCTAAAAAGTATTTATATAGAAAAATATAAATATTGGCGATTTACTGTCTAAAAGTATTTTTATTTTTCGTTATATATATATATATATATATATATATATATATATATATATATATATATATACTCTTTCAATTTTTTTCTTTATTTTTTTTTCTTTTTATCTTGTTTTGTTTTTCTATTTTGTTTTTATATTATTTATTAAAATGTAGTTGGTTTTTGTACTATTAAATTTGTTTAATTAATAACATTTTGTTTAGTTATAAAAAACTACCATTTTGACGACCAATATAAAATAACACATATTACATAGGAAAACGGGAGTTTTCAAGAACAAAATTTATGTAAAAAAATTGCAAGTAAATTAATAGTTGAGGGAGTTTAAACGAACAGATAAAAAGTTTCAACGAAAAAATATAGAATACGACAAAATCAATAAATACATATAATTTAGTTATAAGTATATTAAATAAATTTGAAACTTTCTATTTATATACTTTTAAGGTCAAACTTTTCATATATATGAAAAATAGATCGAAAAGAAATAGATGAAAAAAAATAGATCGTAAAAAATAGATAAAAATAAAAGCTTAAAAAGCAAGATAATTGTCATGCCGCATCGTGTCGGTTGCCGGCACGCACGATATTCGACGTGCGCGCACGATATAATGCACGCACGCGCAATATTTGTCACGCGCGCGCAGTATTTCTCATGCACGCGTGGTATTTCTCACGCACGCGCGATATTTCTCATGCACGCGCGGTATTTCTTACGCCCGCGCATTATTTCTCACGCACGCGCGGTATTTTGCACGCACGCGCAGTATTTCTCAAGCACGCGCAGTATTTCGCATGCACGCACGGTTTAAGGCACGCGCGCGCGGTTTATGTATGCACGCGCGATTTCATGCATGCACGCAAGATTTGATGCACGCACGTCTAACTTTTCGTTCGCACGTGCGAAATTTCGCGCCAGTTCATTTATTTATATGTTTGTTGAACCGTACTAATTTCGTGCGTGGTATTATTTCGTTTCGTGTGCAGGTACACTTCAATTATTTCGTGCGATACCTTTCATTTCGTGCTAGACTTTTTATTTCGTGCGGTATGCTTCGATTCGTGCGTATGCACGCGATTTGGAAGTATGTACGTGGAGTATCGTTTGGAGGCGAATCGCGATTCTCGAACAACGCTTCGATACACTATTTATTTATTTATTTAAGTCGCGAACCCATGTAGGTTCGCGCACATGTAGTTAGGGAGGGTTTTTACCCTTGGATGGTGGATTTTGTCAAGCGTACGGCAGACGATGTTGGCCGCCTATTGGCCTACATCTTTAGTAGTTTCATGCATGTAAAGTAGACTAGACGTAGGTTAATTTCGCTTAGGCCTAGTGTAGCTCTTACTTAGCCTAATTCTCAGACTTAGAGAATTTAGCTTTTGGACAAGAATTTTCTCTTGGCAGCGGAGCTTTTCTCTTGCTCTCTCTCTCACCGATTGCCCACGTGTCTTTCTTCTCCTTGCTAGCTAGCTGTAGAGGCTAGATAGGTTAAGAATATTTCACCTTTTATTTCTGCCCACGTTTTTAATCCACACGGCCTAAGGCCACGTCCGGAAGGTTTCCCTCCAAAGTTTGTCTTTTGGTGGAAGTGTGGAATTGGAGATCGTGGGGGAGCACATCTGTACCTTGCTGTGCCTTCCTCGGGCAGCTTGACGGTTTGGTTGTGTGTTTGTATCTTGTTTGTATTTCGGTTGGCTTGAAAAGAGTGTTGTTTTGATCGGATTTGGATTTTCCCTTGTTCCGGTTGGAATATTTCTTGCTTTGCTGTCGTAACGGGATAACTCTTGTAAGGAATGTGATAAAGACCAGAGAGCCTAGTGGCTACCTCCTGGCTTAGCTTTCTTGTCCAAAAGCTCCACTTTTTAAAAATCACATTTTCTAAAAGTTTATTTTTATAAAAATAATTTATAAAAAAATATATTACTTTTCAAATTCAGTTTTTATTCTTGTTTTTTTCTTCCCATTTTCCTGCCTATTTACCTTTCATTTTCAGTTTTACTTCTCAGTTTGTGTGATAAAATAAAGCTAAAGAAAAAAAAATATAAAAATTACATTATTTTCAATATAAAATCTATTTTTTCATTTCTAGATATTCTTCCACCTTTTATTTGAGTTCGTTTTTTTTTTCCTTTTGATCTAGCTTTATTTTACTACAAGTTCCATTCTACTTTCTCCCTATTTTTGCTTTCGTTTTCAGTTTTGCATTGGGAAGATATATTATAAAAATAATTTAATTTATAAATTTTATTTTATAAAAAAAAAAAACATTTTGTTTTGGTTTTTTTGTTTTCTTCTTTCTTGCTTTCATTTCTTGTCTTCTATCTTGCTTTCACTCTATTTCTGGTCTGCAGATTTAGGTCTGAATTTGTGTCAGATTTTTAGGGTTAATCTGCGAAATTAGGGTTTGGCCGCAGATTTAGGGTTTGGGCCGCAGATTTAGGGTTTGGGCGTATTTAGGGTTTATTTTTTGAAATTCTTAACCCTAGGTCAGCATATTACCATTCATTGGTCGCAGATTTTTGATTTTTCCAGTTTGGAATTAGGGTTTGGGAAACCTTTTTGCCTAATCTTACCGTATTGGGTGTTTTATTTTGAATTTTTCTCAATTTTCCTCATATTTCTTTCTTTTAGTGCAACTTAATTTGTTAACTAGTGGATGTTTATTTTGTTCGGGATTTGATATTTTCTTTTTATTTTTTCTCTTGTCAAATTTAATCATTCAAAAAACTTAACAAAATAAATATATATATTCTATATATCAAGATTGCACGATTTATCACCTATAATTATCACCGCTTTATAGTTGGGCATAGCGTGGCATAGTGCCGATACGCTTACCCTAGCAGGATACTAATTGCTTTGGTGTTTAGCGGTGGTTCTTGACACGTTCATTCGGAATCGGATCGGGTTCCATTCCAGGGAGCTTTGCAAAATCCGACTTGCCTCGACCAAGTCCGGTTCACTTTTAGTACTCACCAGAGTATTAAAGGTGTTTGTAAGTATCACGATGCCTTGCGGGTGCAGGAGCGTTCCTTTGTAATTTGGACACTCGTGTAGGGGTTCGGTGTGGATTGGTTCTATACGAACCTTTCTATTTGAGCATTTGCATTTTCCTTGTTTTCCTTGCATGCTATCTGGCCGTGAGTGGCCTTGAGTTTCCCTGTGACTATCTGGATTGGATTTCCTTTCATAGATCTTGTCGTTGGTGGCACTGTTTAGACAATTTTCTGTCTGTGCCGCTATAGATCTGCACCGAAAGGTGCCTGGATAGTTTCTCTGTTTGTTTTTATAGATCTGGCCCTTTGGCCTTGCCCCATTGTTTGCAGGGTAGAGGTTTTGGTATTTCCGGCTTTTTGCTAGATCTGACCACCGGGTCTTGCTAGAGACTTCGTGTGTTCACTTATTTTGTCTGGATTGGCCTGTCACTTGACGCACCTCGGTTAGTACGTCTTGATATTTTAGTCATAATCGAGGGTTTTCTCTTCGTTTATGCCCACGGATTGGGATAACTTGCGTTATCAATCCGGATCTACCCGCGGCGGGACATTTTTCCGTCCACCGCAGTTAGATCTTTCTAGTTTCTCCGAGTCTACGGACGCACCAGTTTCGGTTGCGGCCCTTAGATCTCCGTCAGTTTGGTCAGTACTGACCACAGTCTCATCATTATCCCGAGTTTTCTCTAGGTCATCCCTAGATAGCACCGAAAGAGACTTTTCAGAAGAAATCTTTTCCCATCCTCTCACATTTCAGTTTTCGGTCGGTCCAACTTTGGAACCGCTAGTGCATTCTTCTTTTGACGACATGGCTTGCTCTTCAGAGGGGGGCATGGGGAAAATGCAATTTTGCTTTTCAGGGATGAAGGATACCATGTCTTTATCCCATTTCCGTATGCTCTATAATACCGAAATGCGTGATTTGGCATTTCGCTATCAAGATCGATTTGATCTTCGTGTGGCATTTTCTCTTCTTGGCCGGTACCTTAGAGGTTCGGCCCTTACATTATATTCCCGCAAGTATGATGCTATACTCGCGATGACGGAATTTTCCCCTCCTTTTGCTGGTACACCCGAGGTCATAGGTCAAGCGGATATTCCACTCCAGGCCGCTTTTCCCGAGGTCTTAGATGCCCAAGGTGTTGTCCTAATTCCCGCAGTCCCAGAAATTCCTCGCAAATATGCTGTGGCCGCTCGTGCTGCTGTCCCAGCACGACCAGGAATGACTATTCCGTTGCGGGATCCACTATCTGTTATGTTCGATTTCTTAGAAGCCGAGTATCGGATGCAAAACCCCGATCAGGTGAAAGAATTGATGAATTTCACGCGTAAACCAAGAGAAACCGCGCCTGCTTTACGTGCTCGCATGGAGACTCTGCGAGAAGCTTTACCGGACTTAATGTCCGATGCGGAGGCTGTTCAAAAATTTGTTGGACAGTTTCCAGATGAATCGAAACGTTTTATACAAAGTCATCTCACTCAGACTTACGGTCTGAAATTTACATTTGATCAAGCCGCTCAATATGCGGTAGAATATGAGATGCAATCATGTTGGTGGGAAGCTCATGATCGTTCGGAAGTCGCTTCCCCACTTTCTCCACGTAGTAGCCCATGGCCCAACAATAGGCCTCCAAAGACGCCGGCCATGGGAAATCCGCCATTTAATTCCGGAGACCGATTGTGTTTCCGATGTGGAAACACGGGGCACGATGCCCGCATGTGCTCGGATAAGTCCGCCACATGCACCCATTGCAACCAAAAGGGACATTATGTCTACCGTTGCCATGTTAAGGATCCTAATTATTCCTATCAGAATCAGATTCAGAACGGTGGAATTCCTGCCCGTTCTGCCAAGCCGGTCACTCCTCCTACCGAGACAGAGAAAGAGGCGACTCCGCCTAGGATCTCTCGAAGAGAGAGAGAAAAGGCCGAGTTACAAGTCATGATGGCCGCCATGATGAAGGAGCAATTTGCTGCCTTCATGGCCGAGATGAAACCCCAATTCACAGGGATGGCAAGGACTGTCGTCCACACGCCATCGTTGGTTGGTCGAATCCTCCGGGATTCCACTGTCCAACAACGGGCAACCACTTTTGATAAGGGATCCCCTGATCATAATCGGGACGGTAAATTACAGAATTCCCGTATTCCACTTTCTTTCGAGAAAGAATCTCTCTCTCCTCCACCAGACACAGCTTCCTCCATTGTAGCTGAAGCTCTCACTATTCTCGATAGTACCATACATGATGCACATCGAGTCAAGGAACGACTAAGCATCCTTTCTGCCATGATTGATGAGGCCCCCAGTGTCTCTCCCTTTCTTAATGAGGTTCCCAAAGCCTCTCCCCTTGTTGACGAGTTCGCTGCAGCCGCCGCTTTGAGGGCGTTGCAACTGAACCGTAGTCTTTCTGTTATTCAGCCGGTTACCGCAGATGAGCGCCGTGACCTTGATCCTCACATCAGTTTCCTGGACAATTCTCGAATGTCCTTCTCCGTTAATGGTGTTTCTCCTTCTCTCCCTCTTATGGATACCGGAGCCAAACCCGTGATCCTTGGATCCGGATTTGCGCTCAAGCTTGGTCTGACAGCAGACAAGCTCCAAGCCACGGCTACTCGGCTTCTTACTTCAGCCGGTACCACGGAGTCGGTGCTTGGGATTACCCAGGACCCGCTTGTCTTTCGGTTTCACAACGAAACCAAGAGTGAGTCCGTAGAGGTTTCGGTCCGAGCATTGGTCACCAAATCCAACGACTACGAATGCTTAGTGGGACAGGATGTTATCTTCCGAATCGGTGGGGGAGTAGATATGCATGATCAGACCTTCTCATACCGTCCATCTAATTTTCCGGGACGCAAAATCAGCCTCCCTTTTGTCTCTGCTCGCAAGCCGTTGCCCACTATGGCACATTTGGCTTCCGCTCTCCCTGCGTTTTCCAGTAACGAACTTCGGGAAGACAATGGCGACTCGTTTTTCACGAAACGGATCCATACTGTCGACACCAAAGTCTTTCCACACATTCTAAATGTGGTGGATAGTGATACTAATGGGATGTTGAGTTTGCAGAGTGTTTATGCATGTACAGGTGGTGATCAAGGGTTCCACATGGAGTGCCTCTCTCCTCCATTATCTTTCAACCTGGCTGACCATTGCTACCTTGATTTCTGTTCCAGGCCCTCAGCTGTCTTGACCAGCTCCTCTACAGATTAAGGAGCTGGGGGGGGGAATTATTGGGTCCACTTCACTCTAGGGGAGTATTCTTCCCCTTCTCTCTTTGGGTCATTTTCACTTTTGGTCCTTCTCATGGTGTATATATTTTTTGACCTTTCATATTTATTTCCGTTGTTGTGTATGTTTGTGAGTATGACTTTGCTGGTTGTGATGCATGTTTGCTTGCTTGCCTCTCATGCACGACATAATTTATGACAAAGTTTTGTTGAGATGAAAACACACACAAAAAAGGAGATCAATGAGAACCAGGTCTTATTAACCAGGTCTTACCGTTAATTCATTCAATTGAGGATAAGACACATTTGCAGAGGGCAAAAACACACATCATTCTCAAGAAAGTCACCTTAAAAGAAAAAAATCCACCCATATTTGGAGTTACTATCATGGAGGTCGTTAAAGAATATGCAAACAGTGAAAGAGCAAACAAACTTTATATAAAAAAAATCAAACAGAAGTAAACAAAAGACGAAAAACAAGAAAAAAAAAACATAAGTTAAAATTACTTCAATGTCCTCTCAAGCTCCCTGCCACATGGTACAGAAAACATAAAAAAATGCAAAAGGTGCAAAAGTCACACAACAACAAATGAAATTGGAACTCACCAAATAGGAACAAATATTTCAAAGAAAGTGGGAGAAGTCTTAAAGGAATTCTCCACTTGTCATTTTATGGAAACGGTCAAATGACAATCTGGTCTGGTCAAGTAAGTAACGAGTTAGTTAACTTGGCAAAAGGGAGGCCAAAGTCAAAGATATGGGAAACCAAAACATTCGGAAACGGTTAAAAGACAATCTGGTCAAGTAAGTAATGAGTTAGTTAACTAGACAAAAGGGAGGCCAAATTCAAAGATATATGAAACCAAAACATTCCAAGATGCATCGATGATTGAAATTGAGAAAACAAAAGAAACGGATTAAGACGGAAACATTCTACGGATTTACCTCTTAACTTTTTGTCACCAAGGCTCTCTCGAAACTGCCATTTTTACGGGCTCCAGATACGACTAGAGTTTAGTCGGCCACAATTTCAAAAGGTGAACATATGCAAAACATTGTGGATGATGGGATAATGAAAACGTGTTAGTTTAAAATCCTCAATGTCTCAGATTAGGTAAAATGTCAATGCTATCAAATTTAAGAGTTAAAATGCAAAGATAGATAAAATTGTAAAATCATCTAGAAGAATCCAAGAGTTGAAAGAGTTGAAAGACAGAATCAAAGTTGACTCAAAAGATCTTAGGGAAAATATCTCAATAGTAGCTACAAAAAAAAAAATAGAAAGATAAACCTCCTAGTCGGACGAATGCTAAAGAAAAGATTAAAAGAGATTAAGAAAGATTAGTTATGCAGAGGACGAGGAGAGAAAAGGAATTTTACCTCACCTCATTTATAAAAAGGAAAAACATCAACGACAGTCGCACATTATAAGCTTTTAGGCAGGATCTGCAGCGGAAGCTGTGGTTAGGGAGAAAGAAAAAAGAGAACTAGACGGTATAGAGGAAAATTTAAGCCTTAGTCTCTTAGAAGACGTGCTAATCGATAGCAATCCAAAGAGAAAAGAGAAAGACTTAGATAAAACCCTAAAAGACTGAGGTTTAAAACACAAAAAATTGAAGAACAAAATGAACTTGAATTGCAAAACACTAATTGTTTTATGGTTAGAAAAATTACAGGATATACTTTTGAGGACGTGCGACAAAAGAGCGAAACACTTTTAGAATCGCACGCTAGGTAACGTCAAAGTTTCATTGCCGTCGCCAATGAATAAAGCGAACGACCATAATTCATTGAGTCGTTCGAACAACAACTTAAATTTTATGCGACGTAACACAGACGTGCGACAAAAGCGCAAAGCACTTTTAGAGTCGCACGCTAGGTAACGTCAAAGTTTCATTGCCGTCGCCAATGAATAAAGCGAATGACCAGAATTCATTGAGTCGTTCGAACAACAACTTAAATTTTATGCGACGAAACACATGGTACCGATTAGATGTCAGACAATCAAAATTCACGGTAAGAGTAAAATCGATCAACATGCTCCTCGTACGACGAGGATAAATAACACATCTTGTGGTCCCAATTTTGAACCGTTGGCATTTGGAGGAAGCCCCAGCGACGCGGTAACCTTAGGTGCTAGACACGCCTCAATTGCTCATACACTTATCAAAAGTCAACATTGAAACATAGGTGATCCGCACGTGATCATATTTCAAATGGAGCCAGAACGAATACAGGTCAACCGAACGAAAGGTTGTATCGATTCCGAATCACCTCAAGTATACGTCTGTCAATTTTTATATCGAAGAAGTACCGGCGAGTTTTTTATCGTGACGAAAATCATCAATGATTAAATTGTATCGGATGCATCGCGCAAAGCTCGAGTAAGAGTGTTAGTTTTTGACGATCTTTGACAATACATCGATTCTGAGAAAAGTGTCAATTTACACATATTCAGCGTGATGTGACACGACGCATTGGAAAGTACGGAAATGAACCGGACCATTACATGTTTTATTGAAAGCTTTGTGTACAATCGTGCGGCAATTCCCGGTGGACAGTCAACGTTTAAATAGGTTTGGATTGGACCAAACTTTATACTTATTTAGTGTATACTTTTTGTTTGTATAAAAAATACACAGCAAAGCAAACAGAAAGATATACCTTCATCCATCAATTAACAATAACAAGTCAGACAGTTAGAGAGAGATAAAAATATAATAGTTTTAGCTTTATTAGAAAGTCCACTCTATTGTAAACATCTGTCCAAAGGGACAAATTGATCAAAGCTATAAACTTTCTTAAAATTCTATTCGCTGTACTCTTGTTTTTTTCCTACATATCTCTCCGTACTCCAAACCTCTCATGTCTCTATTTATTTGTGTGACTCCCCAAGCCCCATTGCGTGATTGACTTGCGACATGCCCATTTCGTTTGTGGTTACGCGAGCTCCTCTCGTTAGCTCGAATGAACGACTCGGCGTATCATCGTATGCGTCCTTACATCGTAGAGTGCAAACTGCTCACCTTACATAAGGTGTTGCCCTCGTAGGCCTTATTCGGCATCCACACACGCCTCTCATCGTCAAGTGTCGCTGTGGTGCACGCTCGTGTCATTGTGTGTCCATGCATCCCCAAAACACCCCTTCATTCACGCCCCCAGTCATGGTCGCCACGCGCGACCAGACAACCTGGTTGCTAAACCAACGACCAGACTGCCTCCAACTTCACCACCGCCGAACCTGGCGGCGAGTTGCACTTTCAACTTAATGTGCCGAGCCCTAGAGTTACAGTTTCAACTCAATGTGTCAAGCCCTATTACAGTGTTCATCCAGCGACCAGGTTGCCTCGGCGTTGGTACTACATGGCCTTGTCAAATCATGTCCACAATGAAAAAGCACAAAGTTCACATTAATGCGAAAAACAAATAACTTTGTATTGATAACGAGAATATGATATAATTTTCAGATTTAGAATATCTCAACTTATTATAGTCCGTGATGTAATATATACATCCTCTATCTCTCTTTACTCCAAATCTAGGTGAAACATAGGTGATATTTTAGTCATTGTTCACAAATGAGCGGGCTTGGAACCCTAAAATTATAACAAATATTTTATTCACAAATGAGCGGGCGTGGCCAAATCTACGCCTAATTCTCGAAACTCCCCGATTACATGACTATGTTCAAAACTGTCTTTCCAAGCGTGAAATAAGGAGACAGTTAACATGGGAACGTTGAACGGTTCACATATCTAATTGTTTCATATGAAAACCTAAAGCTCATGCAATATATTACACCGCGAATCGTAATTAGAGTAAATTACTTTAATTCGGTCACTCGAAATTTCGACTCTATGACATCAAATAGAGTAATCGATTCTAATATTTTCATTATTATAATTTAGGTAAGTTTAATTAGCGTAACAAAATTGTAATATAGATTTTTCTTAAATAGTGTGGAGTACGGACGACGTTCGAATGTGCAAAATTGTACTTTTTTAAGCAAAAAGGTACAATTAATGAGTTAATAGAATCGCGCTCGCACGTGAAATCGCACTAAATGAAAAATGAATCTCATCGAAAAAAAGCCGTTCGCATAACTCTCGTCCGTCGACAACATCGTTGTCAGTGTGAACATTAATTGGCATTTAGCGCGACAAATAATACTTACGTCATAATGACGTCAAAACTATACAGACTGACAGATTTTGAACGTCTATGTAATTTAGTGTTCATAATTTCAGCGCGGATATTTATTACCGACATAACCCAATATAGAGTAGTTAAATAAATTAGAGTAAACTTCCTTTGTGAAAAAGTTCTATCACATAAATTAGAGTAAATTACTCTAATTGTTTTTTTTTGTTTTTTTACTCTAATTTTTTCATTACTCTAATTACGATTCGCGGTGTAACTGTACTACTGTCTTGCTGTCATGGCTGCGAGGGAAAGGTAAGAATATTACCTTCCGATTGGTCATCTCCAAACGGAAATTGGACTTGTGTACACGAGAAAAGATGATAAATAGTGGCGGAAAATACATTGACGCTAACAGCGATACACTGCGTAGTCTTACAACAGTGCTCAATTTACTGTAACTGTCACATGAAGATTCATGAATCAACAACGAACCCCGCGACCTGAATCTCCCATCGAACGGCAACAATTTTACTGCAACTGGCCGATACGACATGTTTCTATGCTCGTTTTCTCTCCTTCCCTCTGTCATCTTCGTTCATCCTCCTATCCTTTTCCATATTGAAACCCTAATCCGACTGCTTCAAGAGCCATGGTTCTGAAGGGACGCCCTCGGTTTGAGGAAACTCCGCCTGATGACTATGATCCTGCCCAGCCCTATGCTGACCCCGTGGCACGTCTGGAGCAGAGGGAATGGCTCGTACGCGAGAAGTTAGTGAAAATGGAAACTGCCAAAATTATTCGTTCACGTTTGAAAGCTTGTTACCAGCAGGAAGGTGTTAACCACTACAAGAATTGCAGAGAGATTGTTAAGCAGTACTTGACCGTCATACAGGACCTCGGCTGGGGAAAGGATACCAGGCTTTTGGGAAGTACTTTGCCAAAAACCGGAGAAGAGGAAGAAAGTTAGAGAGATTTTTGTAGAAGGAGGAGGGGATTTAGATTATGTGATGTCAGTTTTTAGCCAGCCGTCTGAAGCCTGGTTTAACTGTTCGATAAAGAATGACTCAGATTTGGAAGTCTATTCCTGTGGAGAGAAGAGGTGCGGGTATTGTCGTTTCCTGGGCATGTAACCGCGGAAGGTGTTGTAGGATAAATGAGCTCCTCTGCACTGTATCACCCTGCTGATCATTTGAGCTGTAACAGTAAAGTGGGAAAGGGTGGCTTAGAAACAGAGAAAGAAAAAGGATGAGTGTTGCAGCGAATATTTGTTACCTGTTTGATGATGATTTTTTTTTTTTTTTAAAGGGATTTGCAATGGGAGATTCGACTGAGACAAGAGAACATGGACAATGCCAGTCATTTGTAGGACATCTTAGGAATTATGCATGTTTGAAATTCACATTTGTCCGAAGAATGTGACTCTTGTCACATCCTTGGTTGTGCTTGTGAGCAATTTGCTAATGAATTCTGCGATGAAATAGCGACACCGTTGTATAGGCTGATGTAGGAATGACAAGGGTCTTATTTAGGACTGCAGATGATTTGCAAAAGGCGCTGGTCTTTTTCATCGTGTCTTTGGAAGTAAAAATGGTGATCCTTCTCTTTCTTACCCCTCCTATTTTCCTTTTAAGCTGCATACTCATCCTTCCTCATCTCTCTCACTTTCCCATGCCATCCCTGTTCGTTTTTGCGCATTTCTGTCATGTCCGTTCTCCGTTTGTGCCTTGTTGTTCTGCACTTTACCTGGAGCTAGTTCAACTCTTGACTCCTTTTTTGATCTTGCATCATTGTTGAGCTCATGAACTCTCGTGAGATGCAGTTTTAGGTGAATGAGGGTCATAGGCGAATGTATGGACCACATTCTCTGTGTTTCTTATTAGTGAGCGAATAGCCTTTGTCGACCATTTCATGCACAGTATCGCAATGTTTCTCCTGGGTTTTTTGCAACGGAGTTTGAAATCCTAAATATTTTTTCCTATCTATGCTCCTTATTACTCGGCTGTAAGGCGTATCTGGGTAGATTCCTAGGTTTGGCGCTTCACAGGAATCTCTGTAAAATATCCTGTTTGACAAAATGATATTGTGGATCTAGACATCTCCGTATGGCCCAGTAAACGAAATACAGCATTTTACATGTTTCAGCAATTCAAGTTCAGGGGTTGTGTATTAAGGAAATTGCAGTCTTAATTTATGTTTTGAATTTATTCCTGGATCCTATCCATGTTTACATTTTTGTCGAGGGACATAAGCTCAATCCAGCAAGTATGTGTTATGAAGCCCATGCTGGAGAACTCAGCGTGGGACTTGGGCACATTTTTCCAAAGTTCCTATGCATTTATGTGTTGTCTATGGTGGTGGGAAGATTTGGTTGGAAGTACATGAAATGATGCATTCCTGTTTGACCGTGTATTTGCAGTTTTTAAGTTAGGATTGCATGGACAGTATTAACAGTGACAGGTCAGCTGAATAATTGTATTGCTAACAGCTTGGAATTGGATTCAACAATGCTATATTGCGAGACAATTGTGGACTTGATGGATGTTTGAAAGTTGGATTATAAGAATGGCTTGGGTGGGAAGAAGTGCTTGTAAGCAGTGTGGTAAGCATTTTTTTACCAATAAGCTTTAATCGTTTAGACCCGAGGTAAGCCGCAGTTGCACTTTTCTGTTCTCAAGGCAGTTAAAACTATTTTCCAGTCCTAAACTGCCTGTACATACGTACATCCGTATGGCAAGGTACACCTTCACAATAAGGCAGTTACACTTGTACATTGAAGTACACCTACCAAGGTACTTTTTAAAAGATAAAAACATCCGGCAACCAGAAAATAATAAAATAGCTCTTATATGTCTGAAAATGTTTTCTGTGACATTTGGTGACTTGTGGGGCCTGCTTCCCTCGAGCTACCACTGTTCACTTGTCTACATGTACTACACCATTGTATTACAATGATCTTGTGTGACAAAAAAAATAAAAACAGAAAGAAAACCTATGATTCAAACAAATCATCCAGTATAATACATCCATGGTTAATCCACATAATATTTTATCATGAAGAAAGGTGAGTTGAAACCCAAGGAATGGTTTTTTAAAGGTTTAAACGATTAAACTGCAGAAAACATTTAATGCTTTTGGGATATCAGTGAAAACACAACACTGTAGTAAGGGGCACCATCCGAAGTTGCTAATAACCTTGCTACTACATTAGTGAAAACTGAGCATTAAAACATCCATCCAATATTCTTCCCTATTAGTTTGAAAACTGTTCATCTGAGATGTTTTCTTTCAATGAATGATATTTACCTTTGGAATGCACTTTATTAGCGAACATGAAACTGATATCGTTACAACTATGGTGCACATCAATTACTATAACTTCTAGTTTCGTTTATCGAACACAAAGGAGGAAATGGAACACGTGTTACGTTAGAGTCAAACAGATAACTATATTAGGGTTGCTTTGAGTACTGTGAGGCATTGGCTTAGTCCTATTTACTTTGCCCAATTACAATAACTTGTAAAATATACTATGCAATAACTTCGATAACTAAAAAAATACAATGCTACTTGCATGCTGAGTGTATTTATGGACTGTTTTGAATGCAATTAAAGGCCAGTTTTCCATTTCAGTGTCCCGGTTACCGGAGGTAGTTTCAAACCCTTGAGATACTAGCTTGTTGCTTTTCCTATGCAGGTTTAAATGGCACATAAGGTGGGTAAATTAACCACCTGGCGTGCGAAAAAACACTGAAAAAACACTGCAAGTGTAGTGAAATTGGCTTAGATATTGGCACCCAAGGGCTACAGGAAGAAATCATTTCTCTGTATTGAAAGCGTTTCTACTAGCCAAAAATTGGAGAGTTGTTGTAAACAAAAACCTGTATATGTCACTTCGAGATGTATGAGCAAAAATTTGAAACATAAATTTGGCTAAGTTCCAAAAGTTGTCGTAGTAGTGGTCGAGTGTAGCACCCTCGGGTAAATCGAAAAAAATACCTTTCTCATTTTTTTATTGACTGCATAATGAAATGCCATGCCAGTCTGGTGCTTTGTAAACATTGCCCTTTGTTCCTATCTGACAAATATTCATGCACAAAGATTGGGAATGAGAGGAGGCACCTCCTTTCCAACAATCATATGGTAAACGAGGCCCCAACCCTAAAACTTTTGCTTTGACAGTTTTCCCCAATATTCCCTGAAGCAGTTTTTTGCTCGAATGGCAGTTCTAACACAAGATGAGCAATAAAGACCGGGAAAGACTCAGCACACCAAAGCTTGAAACTGCATAAGTTGCAATAGGTAGAGTGTAAATATAGATAATAAAAAATTGGGTAAGATCCACCGAAGTGGAGAGCCTTAACCGTATGTGTGTGGAAAGCCCGGAGGCTATTCCCGTCCTTATCGAGGGAGATGCTAACCTTCTCTCGGCTCAACGAACACGATAACTTTATGAATCGTCAAACTTTAAATACTTAATTTTAAGCGCAAAATTAAATGTGGGACTAAACTATGATACAATCCCTACTATTAATCGTAATAAATTACAGTACACCGCGAATCGTAATTAGAGTAGATTACTCTAATTCGGTCGCTCGAAATTTCGACTATATCGCATCAAATAGAGTAAATGATTCTAATTTTTTCATTATGCTATTTAAGGTAAGGTTTAATAGCGTTTTTAATTCTAATATATGTTCGTTTTAAATAGTGTGGAGTACGGATGACTTCCGACCGTGCAAAATTGTACTTTTATAAGTAAAAAAGTACAAATAATGATTTAATACAGGCCGTTATCATGTAACTGCGTTTTAACAAGCCTCGTAGTGCAAACGTCATAGTAACGATAAACTGTACGTTTTGTCAGACTCTGTACGAATGCCTTATTTACAGTAGAGGATTATAGCTTGCCAAATTAGAGTACACCGCATAAATTAGAGTAAATTTAAATTAGAGTAAATTCCCTTTTGAAACAGTTCTATCACATAAATTAGAGTAAATTACTCTAATTATTACTTCTCTTTTTTTACTCTAATTTTTTCATTACTCTAATTACGATGCGCGGTGTACAGAAAGGAATTTACTCTAATTTATGCGGTGTACTCTAATTTGGCAAGTTAATATCCTCTACTGTAAATAAGGTATTCGTACAGAATCTGACAAAACGTACAGTTTATCGTCACTATGACGTTTGCAGGTGTACAGTACACCGCCAATCACTATTAGAGTAAATAACGCTAATTCGGTGCCCTTTTTTCAAAAAAAAAAACCTGAAATACAATCCATAATTCTATTTTTTCCATTATTCTAATTAGGGTTTATTTTTCAATTAGCGTTAATAAAGAAAGTACACTGTGATGGAAATAGTGTGGCGTACGGACAGGGAATCTCCGTACTAAATGGTACTTTTTGAATTACAAAGGCATAAAAACTTAAAAAGACACTTAACATTATTGCGCACACATGTGAATGTGCACTGGCAAAAAGAGACGCAAACTCGTCAACAAAAATCACGTTCTCATATGTTCGTCCGTCGACCGTGTGAACAGCACGACGGCGTACGAATTGTCAAATTTTGTCTGGGTACACATATTACTGTAGACATCGAAAGGGCGGGTATTTATTATTCAGGAGTCAGGACAACCCAAATTACAGTTAGGGATTACTTAGTATATATATTTTTTTTTCAAAAAAAAAAAATTCCCGATTAGTGTTAGTAACACTAATTATATTTTGACGCTATTTATTCCTTTACTCTAATAGCGAATGACGGTGTACATCCGACCGACTTTGTTTTTTGCTGATTTGGTACACCGTCAATCGCTATTAGAGTAAAGGAATAAATAGCGTAAAAAAAAAATTAGTGTTATTAACACTAATCGGGAATTTCTTTTTTTTGAAAAAAAATATATATACTAATTAATCCCTAACTGTAATTTGGGTTGCCCTGAATAATAAATACCCGCCCTTTCGATGTCTACAGTATATGTGTAGCCGTACAAAATCTGACAATTCGTACACCGTCGCGCTGTTCACACGGTCGACGGACGATGATTTTTTTCGACGAGATTACATCTCTTTCTTCCAGTGCACATTCACATGTGTAAGCAATAATGTTAAGTGTCTTTTTATGCCTTTGTAATTCAAAAAGTACCATTTCGTACAAAAATATCTTGTCCGTACATCACACTATTTCCATCGCAGTGTACTTCCATTATTAACGCTAATTGAAAAAAAACCCTAATTAGTAGTGTTGTGTATCGGTAAAAAACTTATCGCGATAACACCGATACCGATAGTTATCGGTTATCGAACGGTCGGAGGTCCCGATATATCGGTCTGGGACCAACAAATTCCATATCGGCGATAACTTTTTAAAGATATAGTATGCATACAATAGTATTGTATCTCATACTGTATTATATTATTTTTATTATATAGCGTGGTATGCCACGTGTAAGAATCTGTTCCGCGTATTTATTTAACTGAAAATTTCTACGGTCAGCGCTGCACATAAACGTAGACAAATATAAATTAATACGTTATTGTTATAAAACTATACTATCGAAACGAAAAAAATAAAATACATCGTAAATTACTAAATTTTATGAATCAAACTTTTTCCAAAAAAAAACGATTAGAATGAAAGAAGCAGTCGAACACACTTGTCAGACTGCCGCCATTTCCGACTGCCGCCATTTCCAGACGCCATATTTTGAAAATTCAGGCAACACTTATTTCAGGCAATGCACGTTTTTTATAAAATACTAAAAAACTAAAATTTTATATTTGATTCATTCTATGGATTATGAGGAATTTGTAGGAGGAGAGGAGGATGGGAGACAGATTTTTGATGAGGAGGTAGAAGACATTCAAAATGTCAAAGAATTAGAAAACTTAAAAAAAATTAAGGAGGAATGCAAACATTCTAAAAAAAGCATTCCGAAAGGAGCACTGTCAAAAGTATGGCAGCATTTCAAAGTGTTGCATGATGGCAGGTATTCTGACAAGGCATTTTGTAATCATTGTGACATGCCTGTTGCCAGAGGGAAGTCGCTAAGCCCTTCAAATTTAGTGTCACACCTAAAACATAAGCATAAAAATCTCTTCGCAGCCGGGAAACTAAAGGAGATTGAAGAGAAATCAGGAGCCCTCGAGGACTTCATCAATAAGGGAGTTGCCAGCTCTTTTAAAGACAGGCTCATTCGCTGGATGGTTTTGGATTCGCAGCCTCTAAGTGTGGCGGAGAGCGTGGAGTTTCGGGAGATGATCAAAGGGTTGGCACCGAAGACAACAATCCCAGATCGGCGGGGATTAACATCCAGAATGGAGGAGATAAGCATAAAGGTTCGTTTATGTTTAGCAAAACTACTTCAAGGAGAGACACTCAGTGTAACTTTAGACACATGGACTTCAGTGTCTAATGAGTC
>JBBHKE010002320.1:110803-304184 GCA_037447655.1 Zygnema cylindricum
GGGTGAGGTCGAGAACACGTTATTGAGGACAAAAGACAGAGAGCACGAACTAGCACGAGTGAACGAGAGCGGGAGCAGTTTGAGCGGGAGCATCAAGCACGAGAGACAGAAAACAGGAGTTATTGCACAAGAGCTGGAGTGGGAGAGCGAGAGTGCGAGAGTAAGAACAATAATAAAAGAGCCACAACAAGAGCGAGTGCGCAAGAGCCAGATCTAGAGACCGAGAGCAGGTGCAAAAGAGCGAAAGCAACATCGAGAGTGCGAGACCGTGAGCCAGAGAAGGAGAGTTAACGTAAGAGAGAAACAGAGCGAGAGCGAGAGAGCCAGAGCAACAGCGAGCGAGAGATAGTTAGAGGAAGAGAGCGCGAGCAAGAACGAGAAAGCGAGAGCAAGAGCGAGGGTGAGAATGTCAGAACAAACACAAGTAAGCCGAATTCGAGAGCGAGTGAGCGAGAGCGAGAGCAAATGAGCAAGATTGAGAGAATGCGATAAAGAGAGCATAAGCATCATTTTTCAAAACTGTCATTTCACTACCCTACCAGAAACCATAAACATTTGTTCCTGCTTGAACCACTAAAAATTAAAATCTCATGTGACCAGGAGTACATTTAGAGAGATTTAGTGAAACCGCGTTTTAGTACCTTGATTTTGCCCAACCTTTGCCTCGATGGTTTTTACAAAGTGCGCGATAAGCTACAAAAGTAAAATCATGTACTTGCAATAGCTTTCTGTGTGATTAAAAAATCACCTTTAGCACGCACTTTGTACACACGGTCTGGCCCATAAAAAAAGATAATCAACAACAGTGAAATAGTAAAGGAGCAGCTTCGTTATTCATAACATGTCGAAACTGTTGACACCTCCAAACACTTGCACTTACAAGATGAAATCTCTAAAAATCTCACCATTTACAGATAATTCCAATTGAATTTGACATCTGTTCCATATCTCTATAGCTATGCAAGGTTCCCCTCACTACACATTGAATAATAGTCAAAACTGGTTAGCGCGATTTTCGCTTCTTCCTCTCCAGTCTCCTCCTCTCCCTCTCCTCCTCTAAGGCAAGTTCCCGATCATCCTCCTCTCTTGCCACTCGTGCACTGAGTAAAAAAAAAAACATTATTCAGGGCTCCAAAACTCATAATCTTTAAACTCTCATCTTTATGGACTCTCATGGACTTCTTCTTCCAAAAGCGACCATAATGTGAAACCAGGGAGGAAAAAAGGCTTGCAAAATCAGATTGATGGGACCATTACTTCTGAGAAACACAATGACTGCAAAAACGACATTTGGGCTTGAAACACCAAACACTAGCTATAGCCTTTATGTCAAAGTTGTAAATAAACCAACATTCACAAAGGGTTATGCAGTACCTTAATATCTCTTCGCGTCTTACTTCATCCCAACCAACCTCCATAGCCCCATCATCACTATCCTCATCCTCATAGTGACGGCCTCTGTGGTTTTCTTGATAATTCCGTCTGCTCACCAATGACCATTCAAAGATGGTTAACATGTTACCCTACACAGCAGTACATAGCCACCGTTACAGACAAAAAGTACGCATCACTATAGTGATAAGGTTTCTTGTGACAACATTCACCACAAAACACATACTGAACAGGAAACTAGTGTGAATTCAAAGGCACAGGATTCATGTATGCAATGCAGAAAGCCTCTCAAGGATACATGGAACCACATTCAATCTTTGACAAGTCCTATGGCCAATACTGACGTTTCCGAGTAAGCAACATCTACCAACTTTTAAGATAGATGGTTACATAAGCAAATAATTCCATCGGTTGTCAATGAAGTAAGATTCATATTTGTTGCTTCCCGAGTCCTGCCTCAATAATACAATCAAAAACCCAGACCATTCCTGTCACTCTGCGTGAACTTTTACACAGTTACATGTGATTTGAAAAGTATATTCGCAAGTCGGAGGAACTTTGACAGACGGTAAGGTGAGATTAAACTTGAGTTGACCCCCATAGACCACGCTCAAATTTTTACTTAAACAGGATCCTGGACAGTGAGGTTCAAATGGAGTGCTGGTACCCATGAGAGAAAAAATATTGGTCAGTCCAAATGTAGTCACACTCACCTGAACATTCCTAGAACTGAGCTCAATGCAGATCGCCCACCCCCTCTTACATCCTCGTCATCGTCCAAAAATGAGTCCTGAGAATACTGGTCATCGTCATCCTCCTCCTCCTCCTCTTCTTCTCTCCTCCTGGGGATGGCCAACTTCTTAAGTGGGGGCCCCGATGCCTTTTGCTTTGAAAACTCCGGTCGCTTCGCCTGTGGCCGCCCTTCCAAACTGCGAAGTGGAGGCCTCTCTCCTCCTCCTCCCTTTTGTGGAACCGGTGGTCTTCTCTGCGCTTCAACAACTCTGGGAGGGGCCCTACCAGGATCCACTTGCCTGGGAGGAGGAAGACGGCCACTTTGACTCACTCGAGACCGTTCTTCTGGCATTTTTGGCTGCTGGAAACCATCTAAAAAAATAAAAAAGTCAACGACAAAGGTTCTAAAAACGAAAGACAGACTGCAAATTTCAGCCAAACGGCTCAGGTTCAAACAACGTCAACAATTACAAGAGACAAAATAAAGTTCCATTCTATCTTGTGGTGGGATTTGATGTTATCATACCCGACTTAGTCCTTGAGGAGGAACCATTCTTGGCTTTCCATTGGGCACAGGCGGTCTTGCCAGGGGCATTTCGACGGGCTTAGGGACCTGCTTCTCTCTCACAATTGTCCTACCGGCAACTAAGTCTCGCAAAGAATCTGAATTTCCCTTTCTTGCACTTGCTGTTCTCGGGTCACCGTGCCCACCCAGAGCTTTTCCATTTCCTTTAGCCATCACACTCGCCCCACCCTTGACATCTCTCAGTTTTGATGTATTGGCAGTTTGTGAGGGTCTGTCTCTAGGCATCTGTGAATGGTTTCCTGGGCGGGATCCATTTCCACTGTGAGGCAGAGAATTAGGCCTGACTGGGGGCCGAGAAAGAGGCTGGTCTCTACGAGACTGTGAGAACTTCCCTTCTGGGCGAGGTCCTCCATTGCTCCTTTGACGATCATTGCTCCTTTGTTGATCACCTGCAAAGACCAAGGGCACTGCTATGAGTTACCACTCTCTCTCTCTCAGCACCACTCTCTACTTTATAGTTTAATTTTTGGGTATTGACAGTGAAGGGGTTCTTTGACACAAGCACTAGCAAGGAAGGAAAAAAAACAAACGGGAAGAGTAAAACAAATTCGTAATTGGCTTCCTGCACACAACAAAAGTGCAGTTTGTGATACAGCTAGAAGATTTCCATGCCAAAATTCTTCTAAAACAAACCACAAAGAATTGTACAACAGAAGAAAGGTCCATCATAAGAGTTTGACGAGACAAAGATAGCACAAATACTGAAGCCACAATACTCAGCCCAACCGGTTGGAATCAGTTGGGCCCCAAAAGAATTTTTGAGTCACAAATGCACGAGTCTGCCCTGAAAAATCTCCAGGGTTTCGGCACACTAGTTATGGCCCCAATGGGCCAAAAGGTTGACGTATTCCGCAAGTACTTGTAGAGTAAACCATGAATTACTATTAGTGCTAAGAACTAATTAGTATAAGAACTGTTTTAGTGTTAATGATTCTATCTCCAGTCCAAAAGGTGTGGACGATTGTGAGCCGCGAAATGAATCAGTGTTAAGAAGAACAAGATTAGTATGAGTTCAGAGGGAAAAAACCAGGACGAAATTAAAGTTATGAACAACCATAGCTACTGGTGGTATTTCGTACATAGAAACTTGAAAAAAGACCTGAAAAGACCCTGAAAATGCTAAAATTCATCCCACGAATACAACTGTACCTGATGGATGTTGAGCTGCTCCACTTGGTACCCGGGAATTTTCACCGGCTGGAGGGGCTGCCCCATCCTCAGGTTCAAACAAGAAGGAATAGTCCCTGGCAGCCTTCAGCTGTCCCACTTTCACCTTTCTCTGCAGTTTCCAACAAAAGACGCCATCAACTTCACCTTTTTCTTATACTGTCCAAGCAAAGGTGTCATTATTCGCCAGCAGCTAACTGGCAGTTACTGCCCTTCGCTACAAGAGTTAATAACTCTAATTCAAGTAAGTAAACCAAAATCATTTTTTAGGTCAGTGGCCGACATTGAGCCTCATTGCGAAACGTAACTTATTGAAAGTGTTTACACTAATAGTTCAATATCATTGGGCGTTCAATATCATTGGGCGATGTACCGCTTGCAGGTGTCTGATTGTCTACTTTCACAAAACTCAAAAAATAACCATTTCTCCAACATCAAAATACACAGCAAAAAATGTGTGCTGCTGCCTCAGATAAGCCAAAGACATGACAACAATTGTCCTTCATCACACAAGACAGTGTAACAAATTGACCACAATCTCGACTGTTGCCTAACAAACTACAAAATGATAGACATATAAATGAATTTCACGACTGTAGATTTAGGAATCTAATATTTAATGAATCCATGAATACCAGACCATCCCATACATTGTGACCTCCTAAAAACATAACTCTTGGAAGGCACAATTGACAGTAAATAAAATGCTTGAAGTCTTCATGGCATTAAGACATGTTTCTTGCCTCCCGGTTTAAGCAATAGCATTACATCACATATACACCATTCATTGTTCACCTTAAAAGAGCAATGGTCGTACGACTTTCAGGGCGGTTTGGACAGCAAAACACAAAACTTTCAGTTTTAGTCTTTAACTCAAAAAGATAGGACGTCTTAAACAAACCATGACCCTTCTTGTTCCTGTCGTCCTCCTCACAGTATAATCATTTATGTGTTAGCACGGCATATCCAGATACCAACCCCGTGCCATTATACAGTTTATAGCTTTAAAACCATGCCACCTGGTTACTGATGCAAGCTCAGAAATGGTGGGCAAATCACAACATTTATCCTCATTCTTCATTATTCCAACTAGAAAGCTCAGCAGCTCGAGTTGCAACACAAAGACAAACATCTCACCTCATCCATACGTTTCGAGGAAGGAACAGCGACATCCTTTCCTGATGCAGGCTTCCTCCGGTCACCAGAGCCTTGCGAAGCACGGCTTTTTTCATCCTTTAACCTCTGAAAAAAACACAACAAGAACCACCGTATCATACAGCTGATTGACTAGAAAGACAGTTTCAAAGAATTGCCAATATCAAAATCTAGGACTATATCAAGAAGGTGACTGCACATAAATACTGCGTCAGAATACTCGAACTGTCTGAATGAAACAAACTTTCCCTGTAAACGACAAGTTAAGGAACATGTCGAATGCATTGCAAGGTACATTTACATTTTAATAAATGAATGATGGCATTTTCCCGCATTTGTGGGTAACCAAAAACAAAATTCCAAGGAATCTTGTGAACCAAAATCTTCCAGCAGGCCATTGTTGCCCTTTTGCCAACAGCAAATATGTATGCGAAAAGTCAGTAGTAAACAAATCCCTTTTTTACACCAATGTAGAAGAACAGAAGACCATACAAATTTTCGTGTCAACAAAATGCGACAACTTGAATGAAACATTGCCTGGGCGAAGACTTGAGAAATTCACACTCATCCCACAATAGCCCAGCCATAAAGTAACATAGTGTGAGACATCCACTAAACAGCTTGCCTGTGGATGGCCAAATATCTTAAAACATGGGAGTTTATAGGCTATGCAGATGCATTCCAAATGTGCTATAATGCATTATCATACTTCTCAGCAATAGGATTCCAGATCAATACTGGTTATATTTCAATGTGCCAACGCAAACCATCAGATATGGAAGCTTTGAGCTACTTCAGACGCTATGAAACAACAGCAACAACGACAGTTGCACATGTCATAAATGCTTTGACCAATACTCACATCCTTCTGCTGAAGTGCAGCTCGAGCAGCGATGCGCTGTGCTTCCTGTCGAGCCTTTTCCTCCTCTAGTATCCTTGGTGCCACTACTCTCTGCGAAGGCCCAAAAAACTGACCAAAGCTGGCCCGTCCCATGCCTCCATAAATCAGACCGGAATATGAAAAACATTCGAAGGATTTGAGTCAAGGTCATCCAGAATCAGACCATGATGCTCTCTGCGTAAGATACGAAGCAATAGCATTTGTGCAGATGACCCACAAAAACCAAGCGTTTATCGATTCTCAACATACATGGTCTTGATCGGAAAATGTTGCCAGATGATGACTTCTATGGATAACGGCCTTAGTTTAGTTGCAGAACAGACGAAATGGTCTACAACTAAAGATCGACACGGAAAAAAAGTATAGGGGCTAGCCAGAAAACTTCCAGCTTGACCCACAGAATAAGCCAAGAAAAGACCCAGACGACTAAAAAAACGCTGTGAAACCTTCCATGCTACTACACTGCCCAACGCTAACATTTACAGGACAGTCAGAGTACATTAATAACGTGTACCCAGGATGATCAGTGCATGGCTACTTTTACTCAACGTGTTAAAGAAATAATCATGGGCTATTTTCAGTCCATCCAGCTCTGCAGGCAATATTGCTCCAACCATCTAGGTGTCGCTAGAAATACTAGAGAAATCCATAAGGCCTGTTCGGAGCGCCAGCATCTGATGTACTGTGCCGTCTGCACTGGAGGCAAACCGTTCAAGAAACTGGCTTGCACACAAGACCGAAGCTCAAAGTTTTGCTCGACACCTTAGGTTGTATCATCAATAATAAATCAAAAGGCAACTCATGGACTGTGATGTCTGTTTTTCTTGTTTCTAATTACATTGATGAGAGGGCAAAATATTGTGTTTCTATGCAATTGGAGAAGT
This sequence comes from Zygnema cylindricum, assembly GCA_037447655.1. Lineage (NCBI taxonomy): Eukaryota > Viridiplantae > Streptophyta > Zygnematophyceae > Zygnematales > Zygnemataceae > Zygnema > Zygnema cylindricum. Next base: position 117,621 of record JBBHKE010002320.1, read on the forward strand.
AGCAAACAATGCAAATCTCTGCCAATGGACTGCAGTTGCAGACCTTGAGCATACCTTTCTATGAACTAACTGACACAGCTCAAGTATGATGATTAGATTAAAAGACCTCAACCTCAACTTTCAGCAGAAGTTCCTGGAAAAATCCAAGATTCCTCGTAATTTGAAGAGGTGGGCCCGAACATGAACAGTAATAACACATCAACAATTCTATATCACTTCCTCCACATCAGATCGCACAAGATACGTTACGCTCATAATGGAGGGTCCTTACCTATCAAACACTTTTGTTGCAGGTTTTGAGGCTTGTCCTGATCGGCTCCCACCATTTCTTGCATTTTGAGTCAGCTGCTTTGAATTGCTCCTATCCTTCTGTACTCCCTCGTCCTCATATTCCTCATACTCATCCTCATACTCGTCAGGTTCTTCTTCTCTGTAAGAGCTTTTCGCCTTATTCTTCTGTCTCACCAACTCCTGCAGTTTATTCTTCTGGTCCCTCCTCTGCTGAATGCTGTCGCGTGCCGCCTCAGAAAAGGGCAACTTTTCATCCTGCTCATCCTCATATTCTTCGTTTTCTCGTATATCAGAATAACTGCGGCTGCTTTTCAGGTATTCCTGCAGCCACAATAGAAAGATCGCAATAAAAATCGCATCCTTCAGAGGAAGTTCCCGCAATTGCATGTGGAAGGGGAATGCTTGATGGAAACTACACTGCCCATCGCTATTAGAGTTTATCACTCAATTTCAAGTGGGTCTTTTATTGAACCTATAGTGTACACTATTTTGCTAAGTGGTTCAAAATGGGCCACCTGACAGAACATAATCTATTAGAGTTACTTCTATAAATTTGTTAATGCTAATAATTCACTAACTTTAACAGCGATGGCCGGTATATATTGCCAGGTCGTCAGGCAATTGTGTCAACCCTCTCCCCAAATAATGAGTGGCTTCTAACGAGACAACTGCTAAGTCTCAAATCATCAAACACACACCAGAGAGAATAACAAGGACATGTGCTGGCAAATGGACCACTACAAAAATCCTCCATCAATTCACTTACTAATGGAGAGAAGGCCCATTTCCATGTCTTGTTAGTAGGTCAAGTTTCAAACTGTAACCCAAAAATTATTATCAGTTCTGCCAACCAAACAGGGTAGGTGGTACCATATGATAATTTCTACTTATCTACTATACAAGAAAATCAACCCAAGAGAAAAAAAAAAGAAAAAAAGAAACGAACATCCACCAAATTGGTTATTGAAGGATGAGTCTGTAAGAACAACAACATACCAGTCGCTCCCCCCGGTGCATAGCTACAATAATGGGCCACCAAGTCAGATGACAGCTCGGTCTGTCAAAGCCGGACGCCCTGCAGAAGCGATTGCACGCAGTCGCTGCAAAGCAGTCCTGCTCGCCGGCAGTCGTGCATCGCAATTGCAGCCATGATTTGGTCGAACCTCAGAATACCATACGCCACTACGGTTCCAGAACAACTGTGGCGGACGGAAAACGTATTTGAAACTGCGCATTCAGGAATGCGTACGACGACGCGCATCTCCTCGAAATTCAAAAATTCGTATATTTATTTGTGTCTTCACCTAAAAACAAAGCTGTTGGTAGTATTGATTCTACATTGTTATATTGCGCGACATACATGCAACCTTAAACTTGTGGTCGCACCACTACAGTACTGTACTGTACAGTACAGTACTGCTGTACTCGTAAAGATTTAGAAAAAGTATAATCTTTTATCATGCAGACTACTTTGAAAATGGATGTGAGCTAGCAGTACTGTTACGGGATAGTCGTGCTGTGATTGCAATGCATCCAGAAACCGCTGGAATACGGTGAAGCCATAAATGGTGATGACGGTCGGCGGAACTGTTGACAGCTGTAGTCTTGCCCTACATAAGGGTGTCATCCTGCCATGGAAGAAGGCTATCGGAAACGGCGAATAGACGAATTCCTGAAGCTCGAGGTGCCAGATTGGGAGGATGAGGAGGTTATGCAAGCAAGGTTTGGGTCGGTTGACAGAACAGATCCGTGGTTTGTTTCTCGGAGCAATTTCTGGTCGTCGTTGATCATTCGTGTCTCCCAGCGTCTGAAAACTATAGTAATTAGCGCAGAAGAGGTAGTATTACTATTTTTTCCCTCCATTGCTGTGTCCGTCTTCCCTTTTTTTTGTCACCCTTCCCATCCTTTTTGTCAAGCTTGCTCTTTTTCTAATCTTGCAAATTGAAAAGTTGACTGCATCACTATTTGTCACAATTCAGTAATCATTCACTGACGTTCAATATTATTTAATGTATTAAAATGCAGGTTAAGCTGGAATGGTTTCGTAAGGGGGGACTGTTGCCGATGGACATGGATGATGTACTGGTGAGTAACTTTGTTTTAACGTTTCTTGAAGTTTGGTGAAATATATTTATCGTATGTTTGGCACTTCAGTTGTGGTACATCAGTTCGCCATATGGTGCAATACCTAATGAATTGGGGAAACGGTCTGATGGTTTTCAGGAGGGAATGCTCAAGAACGGGGAATTACAGAAGTTGGAGACCTTCTTACCATCTGAGTATTCCAAGACTGCATGGTCTTCTTTTTCAATGGCTTTTTCCTGGACAATCCGTACAATGATGGGAACTGCACAGTCAACATCTGGCATGTTTGTCGTCACACCTGTTTTGAAGGCAAGGGCCCCTTACTTGCTTTTTTTTTTTGCAACAGTTGTTGTGCAGCATTGCTGCTGCTCTATAATCTGAAAAGTATTACTCTTAATATTACTGCAGTTCCATCAAATGTGAGATTGCATCCTTTGGTGTCGCTTTTCCCTAAGACACGTTTTCTGTGTGCAACAAAAATATAAATGCATAATCCAGTGTAGGGAATGTAATTAATTAAGTCAATAGAGGTCAAGCTCCACTTTTTGTTGATTCTCGGATTGCCGTCGATAAGCGAAATACTGGTTCCCAGTCATTTTATTTTTTTTCTGCGGACACCTTAGTTGAAGTCCAAATATGTATAGTTCAAATGTCTTTTAGGATGGAAGAAATTTGCAGTTGGGCTTACATTACACGTTCTAGAAGGTTACTGTTTTAGTCACGATACATTGACATTATAAGTGTACATTCAAGGCAGTCATTTTTAGAAAAAGGATTTTTTTGCAGTAACACCTGTTTTCAAGTCAGACATTTATAAATGTGCCTTGAGCTTCGTATGTCATTTAAAATTGCAATAAGGAATTTAATCTATCTCCTATTTGCTGCTTTACTCGGGGCAGCTCTTCATGAAGTATCTCATTTGTCAGCTGCCCTGGTAGAGAAATGCGTCAGGTTATAAAGTCGATTAGGGAGGTAAAGTAAATCCTTTAATTCCAACTCCCACTGTGATTTTGTTCTAGCATATTAACTTGTATCAATTTTAAAGCCCTTTATTTGTCGAAGTTAAGTTAGTAAAGTAGTTGACTTGATAAGTTCTGCCCTTTCCCACACGGAGTTTGTTTTTTAGGCTAAATCTATCCTGATCTGATTTTTTTGCAAAGACTGTAGTCTGCGACTATTTCTTCAACATGTTTAAATCATAATTGACAGGATAATAATGGGCAGTCATTTAAAGGCACGGTTATGACTAGTGAAGAGGGTTCAGATGTGATAAACATTGTACACTGTCTGAGTTTGCATAAGCAAACTCTTTGTCAGTTTTCTAGCTCTAAGAAAAAATGATTTTGATGCTTTGTTTTATAGCAACCTGACGCCTACAGGGAGCTCTACTTTTTCCCTCCTGTTGACTTCAATACTTTGCTCAATTGTGTAAATTCTATGGTGCAGGAGAGAGCAGAGGCGGTCGCTGGCTCAGTGTTGCATGAAGCGGCCTTCTCATCTGACCTTCTGATTACTAGCCAAAAATTCCAAGATCTCTGTGAGGGTGAACAAGCAGCTGCTTTGATCATGAGGTGGTTGACAATGGAGCGAAGGGCAGTCCACATGTCTTTGAAAGGCACTGAACATTTGGAGGTATACTGGCGTCTGCATCCACTGCAAGGGCCAACCAGCAGGCCAGTCATGCCTCAGTTGCCATGCAATTTCTGCTTTTGATGGTACGAAAGCAGTCGGAAGTCACTGATTTTGTCCTTTAGTATCAGTGGTTGCTTTGATGACTACAGACTCTGTAATCGCAGATGTATTGTCTCTGATCACTTGTTCACAGCCAATGTGGAGAGATAGTTGTAGTCTGCCTCCTTTGACGTTTGTTGTTCCAAGTAGTGCTACTTTGCAGTATTGTGTAGAAGTCTAATAGTGGCGGCTAGCAGCCAGTCGTTGTATGCAACTTTTCATGGAATATTGGTCTGGGTGGCTTTAACTTAGCTTAACGTGGGCTCTTTGGATGTCTTGTCAGGGCCTGAAGCTGTTGAAGGAGAATAAGAAAAAGCACGCAGTGACAGATATTGACCGCCAAATGTTGCGCTTGCGTAGAACAGCTGAAAATTTGCACGAGCGCTGCAATGCCCTTCAGAGACAGGTTGTTTTGTGAGTATTTCATAATCTTCCACATAACCTATAAAGTTTGTTGTTTGCAAGTGTTTACAGTAAGGAAGTGAGCAAAAGAAGATCGCTAACGATGGCGGAAGACGTGCTGGAGGTTTTTGCAGAGCCAAGTGCCGTTGCAGAGAAGCCATTCTGGCTACAGATAATCGAGCAGCGGTGAAGTTTCTTCGGCAGAAACGCAATTTGGATGCGACTATAGAAAAGTGCAATTCTTTTGAGAACAGGATTGACGAAGTGCTTCAACTTATTTCTGAAGCGGAGATGACCAAGGAGGTATACCTTGAACTCTCCATTCTCTCGAGCAATAAAGTAGCAGCCTCATCAGGATGTAGATCAAATTATTTGCTCAGAGCTGTTCTTGGCAAACCTCTTAAAGCAATGAGGTTAAGTCTATGGATTTGTTTTTTTGTGGCCTACTGTTTCTACGTCATCTCTGCCACCTGGCGCAAGCGTTTAATGGTTAGCAATTTTGCTATTTGCTGTTTTCCAGCTGAGGGGAAACATCTCTTCATGATAGTCGTACGGATGCTTGAGGTTGAGTACGGGGATAATAGCTCACAGGTCAAGTTTCGTATGCAGGTTACAGAGGCTCTGCGAATCGGCACCAAAGCTATCCTTGATTGGGGCCTTTCTGTGGAAGATGTGAAAGCGTGTATGGAAGAAGTTGAGGAAGTCGCTACACAGCACAAGGAGCTGAAGACTGCACTCGGTAAGCAACTTGCCTCTAGTCGAGAAAGGATAAATACTCGGGAATTGCCTGATTGTCCAGGGTTTTTTGTTGCTATTTTCTCTACTGTAGAGATGCTCCTAATTTTCTCAGTATGTCCGCGTGTCTCTTTATTTTGTGTAAGAACATCATTGTGGATGGTTTGCAGAAATTGACCTTCATGGTGAAGGTGGTGACGATGAATTTGAAGAGGAACTTGCCATATTGTTGTCATCAAATTCTGAAGTTCTCGCACCTCCTGTTTCTGAAGCCGCCCGAGAAACTAGCATGGGCATCAACAGCTCAGCGGGCATAGTGAATGGGCCATCTGAAGTATGTCATATACCGGCCAGCCTGTCAGTCAGTGACCGTGCAGAGCTCGCGGAATTAGAGGAGCTGGAGACACTTGCATCTGGTCTGAAATTGAATGAGACTTTATCACAATCATCTGAGACTCGCACAATACGTAAAATACCTGAAGCGGTATAAAAAGCTATATGAGACAATAGGGACAGTCTGGAGGCAGTTAGAATGTATGACTATTTGGTCGTTTATAGAATTTACTTGATCATGATTGTTGTGAGAAGCTGTGCGTACCGAAAAAATGGTAGGTTTCCCTGAAGGTGTGCTTAAGGGGCCAGTTTTGTATGAGATCTGGGTAGTTTAATTGCTATGGGTCATTGGCTTGCTGAAGTCTAGATTTTTATTTATGGTCTCTGTTAGGGATAATTGTGTATGATACCCACTCCGTCCTATCTCAGGAATTGCTTAGAGTAGGCACGGGGAAAGGTAGCAAAAAAATTAAAGGACGATAGGACGATTTTGTTTGATGCTTTCGAAAAAGCAACAGATTTTTGAACTCGGAAAAATAGCTATTCTGGTTAAATACCATACATGCGATATTATTATTGGCAGCCTAGACCCCAAAGGTTCCATTTATTAAGCTATGCCAGTCACATTTTATGCATTTAACAAAACAGAATTTTGGTTCATCTAGTGTCAAGCAGACATGGCTTTCATTTAACTAAAACTTATTTCTATGAACCGAGTAATAGCTCTGTCAATTGACTGCTATTATTGGACCAAGCTTATTGGACGTTGAGAATATCAGGTGTGAAATGTGCAAGCCACCTGCAGATGCCTAGATTTCATGTTATGAGTGAAATAGTTACTGAATTCAGGTATCTGAGTTTTAGCACCAAATTCTGTGTAGTATACATTTCAATCATGGACAAGAAAGCAAGCGGCTATAAAATTTTCATAGATCACAGAAGCTTCCATATTTAATCCAACATTGATTTCACTACACCGTGAATCGCTATTAGCATTATGACATAATTAGGGTTAAAAGACAATTAGCGTTATTAACACTAATTGGGAATTTGGGATTTTCCAAAATAGAATTAATAACTCTATTTGAGAATTTTGGTCAAAATTTGGGGTCGCCGAAATAGCATTATGAACGCTAATAGCGATTCACTGTGTACTTACCATCCACTTTAATATGTCCAACAGGACTTGATACAACAGCTAATTAGACACTGGCATTCCCTGGCTGCATGACAATACTTAATGACCAGAAATCTGTTGTTGCTGTTAACACGAGGATATTTGTCATCAATAGTAGTGGAGTTTATCATAACAACATTGAAGTATTCCATCATTATTCAATGGCCAATTGCAGAATGAAGCAGTCTTGATGTTCACAAGGTCACAAGGTCAGCCAACCAACAAGTCTACATCACTATGCAGAATTATGTTAGTAATAATTTTAGGGAAGTTCCAGCCCTGCGTGGTTTATTAATAACGCTCTCGATTATTTAACATTCAATGTCTGGAGGTTCCTACATTAGCATTTTTTCCTACTAGAAGTGTGCAATATTATACTAACAGTACACCTTTCGGCTTTGCAGTGAATTACAGAAACTGGAAGTTAGTTACTTAAAATTGGCTATTCCAGTTTAAGTGCAGAAGAAATCCCGGTTACTGTAGCCTGGTGTGGTATACTGTATCGTTCCACACCCCGTCTCGCAAGTGGGAATGAGACGCAGATGAATTGTACGTATATTTATTGAGACTAATGTTTATTTGTAAATATTCGATACTGCAATATTGTAGGGATGTTGCCATGTGGTTGCGTTGTGTATTTTGCAGCAATACTTGTCCTTCTCCATACAGTGCTGCATACTGCACATAAATATTGTGCATTATCTTCTCCTAGCTTGAAAACAAAGAACAAACCCCTGTTGTGACCCATTCACGAGACGTGCAAACAATTCAAAACTTGACCCACAAGAAACTCACCGATAGTTATTCGGTGATGTAGCCAAAATGGACATCCAGGGCATATTGCTCAATTTATTGAAACAGCGCAGCACAACAATGCTGGTCTAAGCACCACTCATGACCAAAAACCAAATTAATTGTGCCTTTTGTCTAATATGAAATGGTTCTAAAGCTCAACTCTGCAAAGAATTCTACTCAACAAGTGATCCCTAAAGCTCAACTAAAGTATAAAGCTTCTTTTGTCGGCCCTGACTGCTAGATACGACAAGCTACTTTAGTATGTTTCACCACTATGTTACACTAAAATACATTTCAACATTCCGTCCACCTTCTTCGTGCTGTTTGCTGCCTTTTTTAAAACATTCCCCTATTGCAATATACTGTACATGTCATGGAAACTCAATCTTACTGCAACAGTGGTAATACCCCTTGGAATCAAAAACAAACCTTTGTGAAAGTTGCGCATCGGAAATGCGATACTCCCCCCAGTCAGCCTCCCCGTGTTCCGCCAGAATTGCTCGGGCATCCACAGGTATGCGTTTTGCTGACCTGAAAGACCAATCCCACAGCCAAAACAATATGCTACACCGTGAATCGTTTGTTAGCCTTAATAATACTAATTGTTTTTTTTTAACTCTTAACTCTTTAAACGGATCAAATAGAACCACGTCAATCGGAATTGATTTAAAATAGAATCACTAATATAAACCCCACACTAATAATTCCTTTAATAACGATTCACATTGTACTACCCCTGAATTTTGAAACCTTGATAAGGTCCATGTCTTAAGAGATCAAGGGCTCCAGAATCTTCTTGAATGCGATGTAGAAAACAACAAGAGAGTAAAGGTGAATGGACTACAATGCCTCCATGAAAAGTGGTTACTAACAGGTTCAAGAATCAAAATCATCCCTTCACGTTGTTGTTGACAAAATGCATGCCAAACTGGTGTTGAATAAGAAACAAGGAACAGGCTTCCCTTACTCAGGAGAGCACGTTACCAACAAGTAAAGACAAAAGACCAAAGACTCCTTACCTTTTTCTGTGGCTTGTATTTATGACAGTGGCATGAAGCTGCACACATTAAAACAAACAACGAAAAATTGTTCATGCACTGAAAGTAGCAGCACTGACATCACGAAAAATAAATCACTGATGTGTCAAGAAAAGCGAGGACGAGTCACAATTTTTAGCATACAACATTTCACCTTCCCAGAAACAAAACCATGAAATGCTGCACAAAAATACCATCATAAGAGTAGCAAACAACAGCACTACTTATTCTTGGGCTTATCATCATCACACCCTCAATTCTTGAAGCGTATACCAAACAGTTCAAACTCTGCTAAGTCATACAGTAAATAAGTAGAGGAAAAAATACTTTCAGACGCTCTTTCTCATCATCTGCTGTCACCAATCCTGCCTCACGATATGCCGTTCTCAACAACTCTGCACAAAAAAAAGATTGGAGGAATTGGCACAGCTGTCTAAACAAGCTCTGGACCACAACCACCATTGCTCTGTCAAATGAAGCGCCCATACTTTGACTTAAGCTTCTTAAAGGACAAATGAATACATGAATTACTTGACATCGACCGTAGTATGGAGAAACTATATTGACCGTAAATAGTCTAAAAGATACTTAGTTGAGTGATCCAATTCTACACCTGCACATAAAAATAATATGACCAATAGGAAATGCTTGTTGAGATTTCTTACAGTTATTTGAAATGAGCATGGACATACGATGTTCAAAACAACGTAAAATGATTAGGATGAAGTTGAGAGTTATTCCATGTCATATTGATTTTAGTCAGTACGGATGACAAAAAGTTAACATGCTCATATTTAGTTGACAGAATGTAGCGAGGTCACTTTAAAAGATACTGAATCTCATGTGTACCGACCAGCAACGATATAGTTGCACAGTTACTGACTCTACCACGAAGGATTGTACAGAAGCCTGGAGCAAATCAGATGCTGCCACATAATCAAATGCTTGAAACTGTAAAGCCTCTGACACTTCCAGCACAATCTGTACCGCGACTCGTAACACAGACTGTGGCTCCCACATAAAAATGACAGAACCTTGAAACCATCGAAAGAAACAAAATAAAACATCTTGTGGATTTAGTGCAGCTTGCCAGGCTAAAGCTGGAAAAGCTAATACGTTTTCCTTTTTACCGTTATCGGATAGTTTGGGAGACAGTAAAAGTGAAAGCGGTTGAGAAATATCAGCATGAACACTGTACTCGGTAACAATGACAAGATAGTTATAAACTGTTGGGCTTAGTACTTTGTTAGAAGCTTTAGTCTTCGTTCTTTATTTAATAACGTCATCTAGTATTCTAGTTTACGTTATTTAGTTGCTTCCTCATTCTAGTTTACGTTATTAGACAGTTTTCTTTTCTTGATACTTTCGCTTAATTTAAGCATCCAGCTTAGCATCTGGTGATAGATCCGATCTTAAATCTGTCCACCGCCTAATTAACGATCTTCTCTCTTGCCCTTTCGGCATTATGTGTCAGATGACCTTTCTGGTCACCTAGGGTCCCTAGACTTTGAGAAGTCACCTCGTGACATTCTCTGCTCTACTTAAGTTCTCTATTCTTTGTACTTTACACCAACTTTTATTAAAACTACTTTGTTTTGATTTCTCTTTTGTCTCTTTCAAATTTTCTTTCCTTCCTACATTATCTGCTGCCATGTCATCGACTGCAATAGGTTATGGGCCTTTAAACGCTAATACCGTTGCTAAATTTAATGGCTCGGATTTCTACGGATGGAAATATCAAATCAAGCAACTTTTTCGTCGCGAAAAACTATGGTCCATTATTAACGGTAGTGAGGCTGAGCCCTCCGATGCTGCTACCAAACCTGCGTGGCTTCTCCGTAATGAAGAGGCTCACTCTCGATTGGTTCTAGCTCTTGAATCTACCCAACTTGACCTCATCCGCGACGCACACTCGGCCCATGACGCATGGACATTGCTGTCCAATGCGTACAAAGTCAAATCCTGGTCTAACAAACTTCTCTTTCGTCGGCAGTTTAATTCTTGTCAGAAGCTGCCCACAGAATCTATTCGACAGTTTGTTCACAACGTTAAGTCTATTACCGGCCGCCTCAAGAGTATCGGTGCTACTGTATTGGAGGAGGATATAATTTCAGCGATCCAAGGAGGCTTACCTTCCTCCTACTCCGCATTTATTTCCTCTATTGACAACTTTTCTGCAGTTGTCACTATTCCGTCACTTATTGGTGCTCTGGTCCACGAAGAAACTAAGCAAAACCTTCCCCCGGCTCCTGGTGTCGCTCTGGCAGCGATCCCTCCGTCCACCCGGCCACCTAAGACCTCTTCTTGTCGTTACTGCCGTGAGATCACCCACGTCATTGACAACTGCCCTGCTCTTCGTAGGAAACTAAAACGACAGGGATCTGACCGTACAGGAGGGCGTGGACGGAACAATGGGCGCGGTCCTTATCCAGGTCACGCCTCAACAGCCGAAGCTATTTTTTCCCCAAGCCACGAAGGTTTCGCGCCGACAAATCCTTTCATTCATTCTCTAGGGTACGACAACAATACTGTTGGCGATATTCCACATTTGCCACCGGTTGCCCAACCGTACTATCATTATCCATACGGTCAACCAATCCCTCCTCCAAATCCAGCTGTCCCTGTGACCTCTCCAGCCGTTCAATATGCTATGCCTCCAGCAGATTATGGATTTGCTCTTACCACATCCGCGGTCTCCAATTTCCTTGCAATATATTCAACTACGCCGCCCGATTCTTGGATAGTTGTCTCTGGCGCTTCACATCACCTCTCCTCACGCTCTGATTGGTTCACATCCATATCGCCGCTTCGTCCTCCTATGACGATCTTGCTCGGCAACAATGCCGCCTTAACGGCCACTCACTTCAGACATATCTCTACTGCCGGTTTCACCACCGCCACTTCACCAATATCTCTCTCACACGTGCTATACGTCCCTGGTCTTAAAAAGAATTTATTCTTTGTTGGCGCCGCGCTTAATCAAGGTGCCACAGATGTCTTTTCCACTACGACTGTCACATTCTTTTCTCCGCACAAATCCCAGGTGGGATTCGGCATAAAGTCAGGATCAATCTACATCCTGTCGAACTTCCAATCCGTTGGATATGCCAACATGGCCACATCGTCATCTCATCACACATTTGCTAAATGGCATCTTTGATACGGTCATCTGTCATCTTCTAGCCTCCAATTATTGAGCAAACTTCCAATCCGTTGGATATGCCAACATGGCCACATCGTCATCTCATCACACATTTGCTAAATGGCATCTTTGATACAGTCATCTGTCATCTTCTAGCCTCCAATTATTGAGCAAAGGACTTTTCACTGGGCTTGACTCGTTTCCCAACAAAAATCTTGCCTTTTGCTCAGGATGCGTTGAAGGCAAATTGACTCGTCCATCCTTTCCGTCCAGCAAGTCTAAATCCAACGGCCCTCTATCATTAATTCACTCTGACCTTTGCGGCCCGATGTCAGTGCCTAGTCGTACTGGCGCACTCTACTTTGTTACATTCATAGACGATGCAACCCGATTTTGTCACCTTTTTCTCCTCCGTCGAAAATCTGACACCTTCCAAATATTTCAACAGTACAAGTCATTAGTTGAAGACTCTCTTGACTGCCGAATTAAATGTCTCAGAACTGACAACGGCGGGGAATATTTTTCCACCGAATTCTCCAATTTTCTCACTACTCATGGAATCATTCACCAATCAACAGTCGCCAACACCCCACAGCAAAATGGAGTTTCGGAGAGGTACAACCGTACCGTCATCAACATGGCACGTTCCATGTTGCACTTCGCGAAACTGCCTACCATATTTTGGGCGGAATCGGTCACCACTGCTAATTATCTACGCAATCTCTGTCCCACTTCCGCCCTTCCAGGTGTCACTCCTCATGAAGCCTGGACAGGCATCAAACCAGACGTTTCTCACCTTCGAATATTCGGCTGCATCGCTTGGGTTAAAAACCTTACACCAGCCGGAAAATGGAACAGTCGGGCGAAATCTGGCGTTCTAGTCGGTTATTCGACAGAATCAAAAGCTTATCGAATTTATCTCTCAGACGAACGCCAGGTTATCTTAAGTCGTGACGTCATCTTTAATGAAACTCCACTCCTTCTCAGCCTCACCAATCCCTCAACCGCCTCCTTCCCCACCCCTCCACCCTCTATCTCTCACGCCGAGACTTCATCCTCACCTCTCTCAGTCATCTCTCTTCCTACCACTCCCTCCTTACCTACCCTTCCATCTCTTTCTCCTTTACCCTTGCTCAGGTCCACATCAAACACACTCTTATAATCCCCTCCTCTGTGAATCCATCGCACACTTTCTGACCCTTACTCTCTCTCTCCCATAAATCCCATTAATTCTCCATATATCATTCCGCAAGCCTCTCTTGTGCCTCCTTCTATTGAACCTCCTCTAGCCATTCGCAGAAGTGAGCGCATTCAGGAGAAACAGCTTCGTCAAAACCATGGCACAGCCAACATTGCCAACATTGGGACAGTTTCTGTTCCTTCATCATTTTCCGCAGCCATGGCCGGTCCAGACTCTTCTTCTTGGAAATCCGCTACTGACGCAGAATTTGCCTCCTTACAAAAGAATGGGACTTGGGAACTTACCCCACTTCCTCATGGCCGAAAAGTCATAGGTTCCAAGTGGGTCTTCCGCGTCAAAACGAAGGCAGACGGCACACTGGATCGCTACAAAGCTCGTTTTGTTGCAAAGGGCTTTCTGCAAAAAGAAGGGGTCGACTTCACTGAAACGTATGCACCTGTCGCCAAATTCACCTCAATCCGAATACTTCTTTCGCTCGCCGCCGCTCGCGACTGGCACGTACACCACATGGATGTACAGACTGCCTTTCTTTATGGAAAATTGGACGAAGAAATATTCATCCGCCAACCTGAAGGCTATATCTCGCCTGGTACAGAACACCTTGTCTGTCGGCTTCTAAAGTCTCTCTACGGTCTCAAACACCTTGTCTGTCGGCTTCTAAAGTCTCGCTACGGTCTCAAACAGGCCCCACACGTCTGGAATAAACACTTGGAGGCTGTTCTTCTCAAAGAGGGATTTCTCAAGCTTGATGCAGACTTTGGTCTCTTCCTCCGAGGTAAATCAGACACCCTTGTCGTCTTAGTCATTTATGTGGATGACCTTCTCCTAGCCAGTCCCTCTCTCCCCCTCATTCACTTAGTCAAGACAATGCTTAACATTCATTTTTCTATGACTGATTTAGGAGAAGTAGAATACTGTCATGGTATTTTTATTGGTAGAGACCGCCCTTCTAAAACTCTCTACTTAACCCAGGAGAAATACATCACAGAAGTTCTCACCCGTTTTTCCATGTCAGACTGCAGTCCTATCTCTACTCCTTTAGATCCCAATGTGAAGCTCATTAAAAACTCTGGTGGGCCTGTCCACGGAGCAACTCATGATTTATACCGCTCAATTGTAGGCAGCCTGATGTATGCCATGACAGGCACTCGCCTAGATATAGCTGTAGCTGTAGGACAGCTCAGCCAATTTGTCTCTAACCCTACAGATATCCATCTCCTTGCTGCAAAGAGGGTTCTCCGTTACCTCCAAGGTACAAAATCCCTCAAGCTCACCTTCTCTGGCTGCTCCTCCCCCGAGCTGGTTGGCTTCTGCGATGCTGACTGGGGAGGCGATCTAGACTCTCGCCGCTCCACCACCGGCGTTTGCTTTGGTCTTCATGGCGCTCTCATCTCTTGGGCGTCCAAAAAGCAACCGACGGTTGCCCTATCCTCAACCGAAGCAGAATACATGGCCGCCACGCATGCCACCAAAGAGGCCATGTGGCTCAACGGTCTCCTCTCCAACCTCCACTTTCCTCAAACATCTGCCACTGTCATTTTCTGCGACTCCCAGGGTGCTCTTGCCCTTATGAGTAACCCGGTGCATCACCGTCGAACGAAGCATATTGATATTCAGTATCATTTTACACGTGATGCTATTGCCGCTGGCCAGGTTACCTTCACTTACTGTTCCACCACCCGCCAGCTGGCCGATTTCCTCACCAAGGCCCTTCCTCGGCCTCAGTTTGAACAGCATTGAATCTCCTCCGGTCTTCGCTACTAACCAAGAGGGGGGGTGTTGGGCTTAGTACTTTGTTAGAAGCTTTAGTCTTCGTTCTTTATTTAATAACGTCATCTAGTATTCTAGTTTACGTTATTTAGTTGCTTCCTCATTCTAGTTTACGTTATTAGACAGTTTTCTTTTCTTGATACTTTCGCTTAATTTAAGCATCCAGCTTAGCATCTGGTGATAGATCCGATCTTAAATCTGTCCACCGCCTAATTAACGATCTTCTCTCTTGCCCTTTCGGCATTATGTGTCAGATGACCTTTCTGGTCACCTAGGGTCCCTAGACTTTGAGAAGTCACCTCGTGACATTCTCTGCTCTACTTAAGTTCTCTATTCTTTGTACTTTATACCAACTTTTATTAAAAACTACTTTGTTTTGATTTCCCTTTTGTCTCTTTCAAATTTTCTTTCCTTCCTACTTTATCTGCTGCCATGTCATCCACTGCAATATAAACAATGCTTCATCGCAGATATCTTCACACAACATATCCAATGCTGAATGCTGAATGATGGTCAATGGTGAATGCCCCACTAATTCTAGTCTAATTCTAAAAACGATCAAGTACAGGTCAGAAAAAATTGCGAGTCTGCAAAAGCGGAAAAGATACCACAGGCCCGCGTGAGACGGTTGGAACCATCATCTTCTGTCACTTGTGCATAAACGACATGGACTTTTTCTGGAGAGCCTCTCATTTGTACCTGTAAACAAAGAATAAGCTTTGGTTCTTGTCACCTATCATCCATGAGCAAACTCAGGTGTAATATGAGATTGAAAAGACAGAGAATAGACAACTCTAGATGTAGCTCAGGAAGCCATCATTGACTTAGGCAAAGAAGTTAGTAGTCCATTTCTAAAAGCTTTAAAATGACACGAGGGGAAGGGGAGGGTTTCCAAATGGAACTGATACAATACTTCTGCTGGCCTCAAGAAAAAAAAAAAAACCATTTTGCAATGCTGTTTCCCTTCTACTAAGATTAATCATCTTGCAAGTCCATGATATTACTGACCATATGATATGCAACCAGAATTACTGAACTGAAAACTAAACAGCTGAAATGAGAAAGAAAATTATTCTCCAATCATTTCCATTGGCTTAGGTGAAAATGATGACAAAAAACTGCTTTCTTTGCCAGTGGCCAAAGTGCAATATTGTTACCAAAACGCTCTTTGCAACAAATTTCAGGACCCTGGTACAGAACTGGAAAACAAGACTCGTTTAGAAAGAAAGTGAAATAAGGAGTAAAACGTTCAGGTGAGAGTGGAGAAACAACTCGGTTTTTGTCAACTTACCAGTTTTCCTAAGCGAACTAAGAGTGGACGTCCTTCAAGAACCTCATGTACCATTGGAAGACTCCGCTGTGGGCCGACACAGAGCCATTGAGAATCATCTCTAAGACTTGTCAGATTTTTAAATATGAGGCACTTCCACCTTAATAGCCTTGTCAGTTCACTTTGAACATAGAACAATTTGTGAAACAAAGAAGCCAAATGGTTTTCCTTTCCAACTTTAGCGGAGGATATGAGTTTGGTAAATGTAGGAATGGTGATAGTAATGGCAATTATTAAGAATGGATTCCATGGCCCCAAACGTTCAAACCCATCAAGGCGCCCAGATTTCGAATTTCATGTGGTCTCCTCTATATATGTCTTCCACTCGTGCGTATCATTATTTTTCTCTCAACCCAACTACGTTCGGTTTTCTCTCCTAGACAAGGAAATAGACCATATGAAACAGATACCAAAATTCTGAAGGTTCTCTTAACTGAACAACAGAGCTGCCTTCCATAATTGTTAAATCAAAAACCTACAAATTGCATATGCCTTAATTTCTAATGGAATCTCTTTCAACCGATCTTATTTGTATTTTTTTGGTTTGTATTTTTCATTTTTTTCAGTGCGTTTTTTCTTCTCACCTGAAGAACTTCCGAGGCCAGTTGCACTCTTTCGGAATTCCAGAGCTTGAGCATCTGTACCGTAAGATGGAATGTGGAGGGATTTACAAATATAGACTTGCACATACCTGCTCAAAATGATTCATGTAAACAAAAATAATGTAAATAATTCATGTAGTCTTCGAGGAAAGAAAGCTTTTTTTTTTAAATGTTTTTGCCTGTGATGCAACCCCAGCTTTCCAAACCACGGACTTGAAATTGATCTTTTCGTTCAAAAAAATCTTTTTTTTCATTTTGCTTTGAACGGACGGGCAGATAATTTTCGATAACATAATTATTTCCTCATGGAATACCTTCCATTTTGAGCTTTTGGTTTAGAATGTATGTACGTAATGTAGCATACAAAACACAAGTCAAACAATTTTCTCTTCGGTACCTGTATCATAAGCGTATCGGACATTTTTTTCTATCTGAGACAAAAAGAAACTGTTTCCAATGAACTATAAGATATAGTATTATTGGGATACACGATATTTTTACAGAAAAAAAAAGAAAAGAAAAGAAAGAGAAGAGAAGAAAAGAAAAGAAAATAATTGACTGACATGCTGTTTCACGGTGTGAAATCAATCTGACTCGTATAGCTACGCATTGTATTGTATCGGCCAACAAACAGAAAAAGGGCTGGAATATAAAACATTATCGCAAAAACCATATAATAGTGCAAAATTCATAAACTTTTGGGCAGCGACCTCCCCTCCCCCTCCGCCTCCCCCTGCCCTGAGTTGGCAAGAAATAAAGAAAATGAGGTATTTTTCAAGCCATTTAAAGGTTGGTTACGTTGAAGGTTCAGACTTTGACCTTGTAGTACACAGAATAATGATTTGAAGTTCAAGTGCTTGATTCATACAGTAATCTGAAAACTCCCTTTTATTACTAAAGGACAAAAGAGAATGCAACAACATCATAACATTCATTCGGTCAAAACACTCGACTTCTCAACTACCCACCTCGGGGCAGTTCCTTCATCAAAGGAAAATCTCGAGGTCTTTTCAAACCAGCCTGATCATCTTTGCGTTCCTCTTCCATGGGCATATCATTTTCTTCTCTTCCATTTTCTGTTCCATTATGGGAACTAATTTCCGTTCCGTTACAGGGACTATTTTCTGGACCAAAGACAGACTCCCTTAGGGCAACCAATCGCTGAGTGAGGTCCCCGTGACAAGCGAGAGGAATGGACACAAAATGGGAATAGCCCACGGCTGAGCTTGCCACTCCCTGCATCAAGTTAAGAAAACGAATCAACCTTAGAACAAGTTCTTTATAACTTACATGAAAGAATCATTTGAAGGAATCCAGTCGGTAAATCTATCACTGGTTGAAGGAGTGTGTGATTTAAAGGACAATCATGACCATGATAACCAAAACGGTCATAATCACATCAACCATGATAGTCATATGAATCTTAAGCAACATAATCTACGAAATATCAATAAGAGGGGCTGCAAAAGAGACAGCTTACATGTCTCCAAATGAAAATATGAAACTCATCGACAAAGATCTGACAACGAGTTAACAAAAAATTTATAGAATAAACCGAATATTGATTTCACACAGCAACCCTGAGCAAATATCCCTGTTATGGTTCGAATGTTTTTGCACTTTCCTAGGCCTGCAATGGACGACAGCAAATAAACCACGAAGAGCATGTCTGTTCCCACCTTTTGTAGACTACGCTCGATAGAGCTTATTGCAATAGATAGGCTCTCCTCAGATGGCCCATTAACCACTGCAAATAGACATGCAATTAGAGAGGATACGATTTTAATACACATCACCATCTTAGCTTTTAAGGAGACATACCACAATACAAGACATGAATGACTCCCAATATTCAGCTAGTCTGGACTGGACTATAGCATCTGGGCTCCAGAGTGATTTAGAATGTGGTTAACATTGTAGTTTAATAACCCCTGTGATTTTTCAATCAAGCTTAAAAATATCAACAATTCACTTAACAAAACACACCAAGTATATTGTGACAGTGGAAAACCTTTACGACAACGGAAACAAAAAGCAGATACTTTGACTGCCAGAAAAATCTAACAAGGCATGGAAAGGCACTTACCAATAATTACATACCCATCCTTTTTCGGACCAAATCTGAGCTCCACTCCATGAGACTCTCCAATCTGCTCTCCCACTCTTCTGTATTTCGAAAAAGGAACATCCAATACAGGAACAAGAGGAATAGATGACAAACATGGAGACCCTCGCAAAAGTTCCACACGAAATTTCAGGTTAACACCAGATTCAAGCTCCCTGGTAGGTTACATAATACCACAAATTATTGCATGATGACACCTCATTCTTTTTAATTTCCTGCCAATTCAAGCATTAAAAAAGAGAACAAAAAGAGCCAAACAGGAAAAAGCCCCAGCGATTGTGACCCAGGTTGAAACAAAGTGGATTAAAGCCAGAAAGACCCGGCAAACACATTTCCTTAACCAGGCGGGCAGAAAAGGTGTCTCGAAGTAAATCAATCGCAATAAATGTTTTAAGCACAAATACCTCCCACAGCGGTGAAGCAATTTTGAAAATAGGGAGACAAAGCCAAGGCTCACCCTTTTCCCATTAAAAGCTTGGCCAGGGCAGCGTCCACCTGCATAAAACGGCAAGGTCTCTTTGTACTTATTAATTCACTCCCAACAAAGTTGTGGGGCTAAAAACGTTTTTGACAACATTTTTCGACAACATGGACACTAATCATGTAAATATTGCAGGAAGGTGCACATTAAGAAACACAAAGTGGAAAACTATATGATTTTTTTTGTGCTCTCTCTCCCTCTCTCTCCATAACTGTCATTTTGCAAAAGCTGCACTTCAGTACATATTATGTCACAGGTGCAGCATAATAGCCTAGAGTGTGTGACATTTGAACAAAGCACAAGTTCAGCAGTAATCATGTCACATAGAAAAACATGAAGCAGTTAACACGTGAAGTAGATGATGTTGATTGGATGTCCATGGTAACCAGAAGTCCAGTCACAGAATATAGGATTCTTTGACTATAGGAAAGAGTTCGAAGACGGTCTACAAACGGGATACAGGGCATACTAACTATGATAGTTACGAATGTGAAAGGAGTGGGGCTATGAAACAAGAAAGTCAAAACCATCCTCTTTTCTAAAGAAGATGAAAACAACAACCTTAAGAAACATACTGCAAAGAGACTGAAACAGCAAACATCAGAAGATACGCAGGGCCTAGCAGTAATCAGCCAATATCAAATCTCCAATTTCGGTGACCTGATGCTTCTGGAATGTCAAACAAGATGGTGAAACTGATAAGGAAGGGGTATTTTGGTGCAGGAAAGTAGAATACAACAGTTTCCCTAGAAGAGCTATCGTACAAATGATGATGACGGACAAGGGACAATAGAAAGTACAAGTGGTTCTTGTCGAGAGAATGGGGGGAAAGGGGACAAACGATAGGAAAGGTCAATGGGAAACTGAGAGGTGTAGAAGAATGATGGAAAGGAGAAACAGAAGTAGATGGAGAGTTAAAGAATAAAAGGGATGTACAAGAAAAAATTGAAGGACCAGCAAAAGAGAGTAAAGAAACATTCGAAGATATCTTGCAGCCCCAGAGCGAAAAGGGAAAGGGGATTGTTTGGAAGACTGAGAGAAGCAGGATAAAGGGACGCGGAAAAAAGACTGGGATAAAAGGATGACGAGAAAGAAAGTGAGTGAGAGGATAATAACAATGTCTTATGGTCTCTCTAAAATGGTACACCTAGTTCTGTTGAAAATCGTGAATCACAAATGTCAGCAATGCAAGCACTGCTCATTTTCCAGGAAAGAGAAGTGGGACTGAGTGGCAATTGCATGTACTCCAAGGATGACAAGCATCATACATCTCACGAAAATGGCAAAAGAGCATGTCTGATACTTATTACAGTCTTTCAAGCAAAAAAATTGTGCCATAAGTCAAGGATGCAAATGTGTGATGAGGTGAACAGCACAAAGTTAGCCCCAAAAAATCTCCAGTGAAGAATCGTGTACAGGATAAGTTAGTTGACTTCGCATCATTGGATGAATGCATTGAACTAACCTTGAGCGTGGTTTCATGCCGGATATTGTTTAGCTTTCTCAGCCTATCAAGTGTAATCGCAAGGCCTCTTGTCTCTTCCTGGCTGTTCTCTTGCTCATTCCTTTCTGTGTTCCCACCTGATTCTGAAGCAACGACCATCGGCAGGAACATGCATGATTCATCCAAAATGAAATTCACGTTGAAAACTATATATACATGGTAAATGCCATCAAATGAAGCTGGTCACCAATGCCAGAATAAATCATGGACTTTACATAACCTCCATTACAGATACATTACTGCTAAAATCACCAAAAATTGAATGCTCGTCAGTCAAATAACTTAGTTGCAAGAACAATGGCATCATGCCTCACATAACAAGGCAAATTGAAAATGACGATCCGTAAATGTTCTAACCATGCACCACATTGCAAGCCTCTTGTTAGCTTCTTCATACATGGACTTAGGACTAATCTCAGAACAAGTAAAATTCACACTTACAGCTCTCCTACTCAAGGTTGCAGTATGTTTACAGGTAATAAGGTTGGCGACCAACTGCTGGAGGCCACCTTGTATCTTCATATGACATTCAGTAACTTACCACCTCCTGTTTGCTCCAACTTCTTGGAGCCATACACCCTGCCGAAAGACATTGCACGATGGTCGAACAAGAATACTTCCCCATCCTCCATCCCTTTTACTCGAGATGGGCCCCTATTCCACATTCCTCCCTGTATGTTTCCACCACCCCTATAATTCCATAATCTCGGTTTGCTATAGATTCCACGTTTTGTGGAGTCAGAGGTGCGGAATCCTTTTTGTGCTGGTGGACTCCTCTGCGCTAATTGCACCAAGTCCCTGCTTGCGTATGGGTTCACGTCATTAGACGAGGATCGCAAAGGTGTTGGAGTCCCAAGCGTAAGGACTCTCCTGATCTTGCAACTTACGGAGAAGAATCGCTGCATGAAGTCGCAAATAGATAAATGGTCAGTTCGGATCAAAATAAGCACGGCTACAACGGGCTAGATTATGACAACTGTGCATTAGAGCATTATTTCCTCCGGCCTTCAGCGGACACTTAGCGTGCATAGTTACATCCGTCCTCGACGAGTTCAACGGTTCAACTGTGACCATATTCAGATGATGGTGTTGAATTGAATTGGAGTTTTAACTGTAGATTGCATTCTGTAAAGACAATTTCGGCAAAAATTGATCGAGCTATGGCTACGTTTCCTGATGAGCTTTGGATGTACATCTTGCAGTGTGGGGCCAGAGAGAATTTTGATCATCGTGATCTCTGCACCATCTCGATTGTGTCAAGACGCTTTCACCGTCTCTGCCTGGCTGACAGGCTTTGGAAAGATATTTGGAACAAAGACTGGCCTTCTTCTTCTTTTGCTTGTGAAGGATCTAAGCAAGGGTCTTCCAGGTTATCAGGGAAAAGTGGCAAGGTTGTGCAAGCATTTAATCAAGGTATTGCAAAGCAGCATGTATTTGATAACGAAGGGCAAGAACACATAGACGTCGTTGGGCCTGGAAGAAATGAAAAGAAAAGAAATAGTCGTGGGAGTCAAAACACCAGAATTGAGAGCACTAATTGTATACAGCTGGAGGTCAGCAAGGAGGGCACCTTTGGCAGTAGTTGTGCATCGAACCTCTCCAGGAATGTAAGCTGGAAAGAGAAGTACAGAATAAGGTGAGGTTCTAGAATTTTGTCCAGGGTGGGAGCCTTTGCTTGATAGGGAAGAGCATATAGTCAGTTCCAGTATTACTTGTAAGTTTCAAGCCTAGAATATGTCTTGTAATTAATTAAGTGGACTTTTGGAAGTTTGGTTTTTCTACAAATTGTTTGCTTTAGAATGAAATGCAATATAGAACTAGAAAGGACCTTGAAACAGTTCGATAAGTTCTGGATAGTGATTTGTGAGAAGGGATCATCTGATTACGAAGTAGCGTCTAGGAAACTTGTGTGAGTTGCAAAGCTGTGTGATTCCGTTTTCAAGTGCTTGAGTATGCCAAGCATCAAAACATTCCTTATCATGGTTGAAGGAGCACCTCAGAATCAATATGAAACAGTATTTGCGTGCAAATTGACAAAGTTGATATTTTTTGACCTAATTGCACATGTACAACTTTTTTTTTTAGTGAGAATTGAGGTTTCAAATTGTTTCTGGAGAACATTAACAACCGTCAGGTACACTTTTGACAGGCAGCTATTATAATGGTGTTCAGGTATGAACGTGAAAGGAATGCACGAAAGGCAGCACATTCTAGGCAGGTCTTACGTGCAAAGAGTCGCGTGGCAATTTTGGAAACTGACATTAGAACATTGAATCACAAACTGGAAAAGGAGGCGAAGAACCTCAAAGCAGCTGCTGCACTTGCGAAGGAAGTTGATCGTTCGCGGTATGGACATCAGATAGTTGGCCTTTCGACTGAAGAATCCTATTTTGTTAAGTTTGTACTAGTTGTCTTATGGCAGCCTAATTGCTTGTATCTTCATGCCGTCATCTCTGTTGTAAGTTAGAGGTGCTTTCATCAACATTACAAAAAAAAATCTACACGGGATGGTGGCCTTTGCATACTGTTTGGCTGTACAGGTTAGCTAAAGCGGCACTCAAAGTTTGGCAACCGTCAGTGGCAGTCCGATGGCAGCAGCAACTTGTGGAGCAGATGCCGTCTAGTGAGGAGGCACAAATGGAGACAGCCCGACAAGAAATGGCAGTGGCTCGGGAGGGGATTCAGCGCTACAAGAAAAGCCTAGTAAGAATTTCACTTAACTTTTGTGTCGATTTACGGTCTCCTGGTTGCAGCAGCTGGGCATTGCTGGTCATTTGTAGGGGTTATCCGGAATGACGCCAAGGTCATTCTGTTGGTTCGGTGTTATAGCATTGCGGCTTTGAAGACCGCAGAAAGGCCTTTAAGAAAATGTGAGCTGGGCTGTGAAAGCAAATCCTGATTTGACATAAAACCGGGTCCTCCCGCTCCAGCTCCCTACTGGAGGAGTAGGGAGGTCCTTTGCTTTCTACTGTGCTTGGTGGGCATTTCACTGATAGTCGACACTGCCTACTATTAGTGTTAAAAACACCTAATTCTGTCTCTCCTTTTTTTGGCCGAAAATGATAAGATAGTGATATTAACACCATTTCCAAGGAGTGGACTACAATCCGTCACATCACGAAATTCCTTTACTCTAGTAGGGTGGCCAGTGTATCTGTCGCCAGGAACTGCTGTGCAAGTCTTGCCCCTTGACTCTGACCTATGCAAGTGTGTTCTAAAATATTTTACATTTTTAGGAAGCAGCTCATACCAGCAACTTGCATGTTCTTTGTCTGTTTGCCGTCATAATAAGCACAAGCCCATTCATGTTTGTTTGTAGTTCCTGAATCATTCCCACTCGCAGATGTGAATGATCATGTGTGGCGTTAGGTTAGGCTACCGGCTGAACTTGTAAGGAAAAACTGTGTGAACCATGCAGGAAGCAAAGCAAGACCTTCTTGCGACCACTGTGAAGGAGGTGGAGATGCTCACATACAATCCTTTAGACCAATCAGTGGGTTCTTCTGTAAATGCGGTTAGTAGAGATGTTGTCAAGCCCCAAAACATGTCAAATAAGTCCAGCCAAACTGAGAACAAGACGGCAGCTAAGTGGACTGCAGCAGAAGCTTTTGAATCTTTGTGAATTTTTTCTCAGAAATTAAAGAATTTGCTTTTTTTTTTTTTTTACCATTGTTGCAAGTGGTATGTCTTGGGTGTGAATATCTTGAGAAAGAGGAGCTTTGTCTTGAAACGGCAAAAACTGTGACCATATCTATGTAAATATGCCTTTTTTTCTCCTAGGTTTGGATTTTTTTCTAGCCCTTCTATTTTTAATAAATGCAATCTTTAGAGTGCGTTAAGGTTCGTTCTTGCTGGCTATCCCTTCAATTTCCAGAGCTTTTCTGGTTATACACAAATGAGCTTTTCGGTTCCGTCTCGATCATTCAGAAACATGTGACATTGTTCTGCCCATTCACATGCCCACACACACCAACAAAAGCATAATTGTATTGAAACACGAAAATAGCTTTTCTATCAATTTTCAGTCAAGGAAGTCGATGTAAGAAACTAAGGATGGGATTGAGCCAGCCTATCTTTGTGTGTGTGTGTGTGTGTGTGTGTGTGTTTTCTGTCGCACATCGAGGCACACCGGTATTGGAAACTAGCTTGTTGTCTTCAGATCGATAATATACAATTCAATAACTTTTATCAAGGGGCCTACTTTCACCTACTTTTGGACTATGGTTCTGAACATATCAATATCACGGTATATCAATGCGATTTCAATCGCTATGCAACACTAAATGTGTGGATGCCGTCTATGCATGTTTGTACCATGAGGTACATAATAAGTACCTTTGCGGTGTAAAATAGTTCTCTCCATTTGCACCAATTCAAAATTATCCGATTAAGCTCTTCGTCGGAAAGTATTTGCGGAATGTACGTCCGCAAATACTAATGTCTCCTAACGAGGGTTTCTGAATTTCATTAGAAATGACCGAGAAAAACTTCAAAAAAAATATTGATGAAGCTTTTTGAAGGACATCCACCTTTAAGAAGTAGCAGAAGCCACGTTGTTTGATGTACATTAAAAATATTCCAGAATTAAAGAAGGAAATGGAAACGAGAAATAAAAAGATGAGATAAGCAAAATTTGGTGACAGCCAAGGTTCGCTTCAAGTTAACAAAATAATAATACTGGAATAAATTATTAGGATTCAAGTTGAGGAATAGTTTACACCTGAAGTCTAAGCGATAAAACTGGCATTGGACTATTCATGCAACGCTTTTACTGGTATTATACATCACCCGTCACTATTTGACTGAAATGCTAAGTTATCTTAAGGAAGCGTGGTGGTAAACCATCTGCATACAACATGGGAACAAAAGAAACAAAACACCAAAACAAACCAAAACCGAACATGGACGGAAACAAACTGAAATGAAAAACACATGCAAAAAACTAACATACTGAAAAGGCCAAACTAACAAAGGACTTGCAAAAGAACAACACGCACAAAACCAACAACAACCTAACGTACCCGAACAAAACTACCCAACCAATCCCCAATATAACCCAATAACCACTGAGAGTAGTCTGTAAAATGCCCGAGCTCGGCGGAGCACACTAAGGGAGATGCAGAACACGTCGACGACCATAACTGCAATAGGAGATTAAGGAGGATAGAAGGTTGCAGATGCTGTAAAGCCACAAAGAAGGGTTGGCAATAAACAGACGAGAGTAACTGGAGGGGGGGGGCTCCTAAGGCCCCTCCTCCATAAATAACACCGTCTACAAGAACATCGGACTCTTCCCGAGCAGCGTCCAAACAACCAAATCTTGGTTGCCATCAAAAACGTGTGATTCATAACCTTGCGGCGCGTAATTACACTCCGACATGGCAACAACATGCGCGGCCACTTGACCCATGATGGTATTCGCCAAAAGCTGTTCAAGCAACACATATTCATCCGCAACGAAGCAATAATATGTGAACTCGGTAAATATTCGGTTGGAATGATGTACTCTCTTTAATCTAATGTATTATTGTTATCATTAATTTGTAAGAACTGAGCTTCTATATTTGTGGTCTAATATATACTCCTAAAAGTATAATGTTTACTAGT
Source organism: Zygnema cylindricum (assembly GCA_037447655.1). Taxonomy (NCBI): domain Eukaryota; kingdom Viridiplantae; phylum Streptophyta; class Zygnematophyceae; order Zygnematales; family Zygnemataceae; genus Zygnema; species Zygnema cylindricum. Next base: position 143,969 of record JBBHKE010002320.1, read on the forward strand.
TAATAATGTAGCTTCTGGTTGATTCATTGTGTATTTTAATTATTTTTCTGCAAGTCTTTCACCCCATGCTAACCATTTCCCCACTATTTATCTCAATTCTCTCCCCTTCCTAATGTCTCTCCTTCATCCTCTCTCCTATCTCTTTAGCTCCTTTCTTTTCTCCCTCCCCTCCTTTCTCTCCTTTGCTCTTTCTCTTCGTCTCTCTTGTCAACTCTCCTCCCTCCCTCCTCTCTTCTCTACTTTCATCCCAATACTTTCCTTCTATTTTTTACTCCATTTCTCTCTCCTTTTCTCTTTTTCCCCTTTTCTTTCAGCTCTTTTCTCTCCTCTCTTCTCACCTCTCTCCTCTCTCCTCTCCCCTCGCTCCTTCTCTCCTCTTTTGTTTTCTTTCTCTCCCACAACTCTCACTACTCTTCTCTCCTCTCCTCTGAGATGTTTTTTCCTCTCCTCTCTCTTTTTCTTGCACTCTCTCTTCCTCTATGTTCTTCCATCTTCTCTTCTTCTTTGTACTGATTATACTCTTTTTCCTCTCTCCTCTCATCTGTCCCCTTTCTACTCGCTTTTCTCTCTTCTTTCCTCGCGTCTTGATTACCTTTCTCCTCTACTCTTTTTCCTTCTCTTCTCTCTCCTTTCTCCTCTTCTTTTGACCGTTTATATTTTTGTTCCTCTCCTACAACTTTCCTATCTTTGCTCTCTTTTTTGGTCTTTCCTCTCCCCTTCCTATTCTCTCTCTCCTCTCCTCTCTCCTTTTCTCTTCTCTCCTCTCTTTACCCCCTCTCTTTTTCCTCTCCTTTTTCTACATTGTTTTTACTATTTACTAGTAAGTTTGATCTCCGAGTGGTTGGCCCAAAACAGGTGGATAGGCAAGTATTACAATACTGTTGTGACACAACAGTCACCCTGATTTTCATACCTCGCAAGAGAAATCAGGACAACTCCAAGTCGAGAACTTTGTGAGGTTGGCTGAAATCAAAGACTTGGAGATGTTAGTTTGCAGATAATGATGAATATAAATTGGCATAGCATCTGGAGGACAACAATAACCACAAAAAATTAACTTTCTTATTTCTTTCTGGGAGGCAACAATACCCACTCAAAGGAGACATTTCATTCTTTTTTGTTTCCTTTCTGTACATCGAGAACATCCTTTTATCAATCAATTCTATCTGATGCTTTACAATGTAGAAGAGCTTAATTTTTAATCTCTATAAACACTGTTTTTGCAGCTGTCCACAGTTTTGTAGCCAAAAGACTGATTATATAAATCATTTGCAAAGGGGAAAACACAATTGCCCTTTCTTTGCAATTACCTCTCAGATGCCACCAACTACAAAATATTTGCAATCAAAATAGAACTTCCAGAGAAAAAATGTGTCACGCCCAATGTTTCGGCAGCTACATCTCCCATTCTTTTTACTTTTATCTCATTAAGCTCAGTTGAATTCATTTTTTGCAGAATCTGCGCATCGCCCATCGTCGCGTCATGGGCATACGAGGTGCCAACTTTTTGCTGTATCAAAAAAGCATTCTCTTTCGACCTTTTCCATTGCTAATCAAAACATCTTCAAACCATGTCAATTCTGCGCTTCCTTATCCTAGATGTCATGACGACGACTTCAGAAGTGTACTCTGTTTCTTTGTCCGATGGGTGATGTCTCTAATGTAATAACATCTCTAATGAAAAAACACTAACAAAAAAGAAGAGTAAAAACCCTTATTTTTGCTTTGTCTTAACGGTTTTGCTCAATGGCTGCACGTGCTAACCAGCAATTACAGCATTGGTCGTTTCAGCCGTTTCTTTCAACACGGAAGTAAACATCAGTCGCTGAATGGACCCACAAAACTAAAATTTAAACCACCTTATAGAACGATGACAGGCTCGACGAGATACAAAAAGTCCGGAAGCAGAAAGCGTTCCGTATGAAAATTGAACACTGAAACTTTGAAAATTGAAAGGTGGCACACGGACGCGGGGAAAGGCTTTACTTCAAATGTTTCCTCCGTCCAATCCATTCTCATTTGTCCGATAACAGCCCTGGAAAGCTGGCGGCATGGCTGCCGCAGTTCTGCCTCAGTTTCCTGTCAAAGAAAGCTCAGGATGCCAGGAACAATTGAAGAATTTCTGCTCTCGGTTTTCTGCGGCCATGAATGGCATGCGATTACTGGAGCAAATGTTTTGTGATGATCTCGTCCCTGGCCTTTCAGCTGGAGTTGTTTCACTTGAACGACAACTAAAGGAAGAAGCTGCAGCGCATGAAGCGAAGCAGCAGGAATGGAAACGCAGGGAAATTGAAACTCTGCAGCAGAATCAAGTGGCAGTTGCTAAGGAGAGAGCAGAAGTGCGACGAATTGCTCAGGAGCTCCAAGAATCAGTTGCTTCTGCTAAAAAACAAAGGCAGGAATTGGCTGCATTAAAAGAGGAAAAAAACAGGCTACAAAATCAGAAAGAAGGACTGGAAGCGGAAATTCAACAGCGTGACAAAGACTCAAAAACGGGACGTGAGGAGTTGTTGCTTGCCCTTGAGCGTGAAAAGCAGGCTGGTGAGGCAGCTGGACGGCAAGCAAGGAGCGCTGTGAAACGGTTAAGGACGCTTCAGAAGCAGCATCATTCTTTGTTACATCATTGTGCTGCTGAAAACAGCTTGCCAACAGGAGACAGGAATGGCCCTCCAAGTCTTGGTTGGGTCAAGACAAAGCAGCAAGCGCATCCACTCCAGAAAAATTTACGGCAGAGCCAGTTAGGTGGATCGTTCTATAGACTAAGCGGTGATGGTAGTAGGAGCAGCAAGGGAAGGTCTTCTGCCAGTGGGGCAACAGCTTCAGCTGGACAGAAGAAGAAACGGAAAAGCGAGCCAGTGGAAGTAAGAATTGAAGAAAACGCAGAGTGGAAAGAGAATTGTGTGGACGAGCCTGATTTTGTCGAGAAAACAGCCATGGTTCTTAGAGATTCAGCGAAGAAGATTCTGGATGAACACCAACAGAATGTTCAGCTGGACCATGAGGAGAAGTGGAGGGCAAGGATCCATTGCAAGGACGGCGAAGGGGGTTTTCGGGCTAACGAGGGTATTAACAAGCGGTCAACTGTTGTTGAGCAAGAGCCTCCGCAGAATCAGCCCATGGAATTGCAACGTCTACTTCCAGTACCAGAGGCAACGCCTGTGGAAGGGACGAAGCACAACGAGCTTGGTGGAACATTGGTGTCATGCACAAGTGAAAATGGGGATGAAGTAACTACTGCAGCACTTAAGTGCAGAAGTGGCACTAATTATTTGCCACTAAGTGAGGGGAAAGTCGCCCCTCGTAAGAGCTCGAATGTTGCAAAAAATACTGAACTAGATGAATCCAAGAACCTGGAAAAAAACACTTTTGTCGATGGTGTTCAATCATCATTATCCAAGACTAATTTTTGCAGGGATAATGTGGAGCACAAATCTAAAGCTACCAAGCGTCGAAAGTCAGGGACTGGTGGATTTGCTAGTCTGGCAGAGTTTCCTGAAATTGGGGCAAGCTTGGCTGGAGGTGCTTATAGTGTAGGTGCTGGGGTTCTATATGAATGCGCCAGAAATCGTCCCTCGGAAGTTGAGGCAGAGCTGTCTTCTGCTCCCTCGTTGGAAGGTAAACTTGCTAAGCCAGCACTAAAATCAGCGGTTGAATTCTTTTCAGTCCAAGAGGTACTGCATGGTCAGGAAATGCATGGTCAGGAAATGCCGACGATAGTAGCTGGGAGACCCGGTACTGATTATCCCAGTTCCATTGAGTTTCCTGTAAGGAATGGGGGGATTTCGAAGAAATCCAACATATCTGTGTCAGTCTTTGCTCCCAAGGTAAATTTTCATCCTAGGGATTCCTTCAGAGAGATCCACAAGGACTCACATGCAATTGGAAGATCTGCTGAAGGATCGTGGAGGACAACGCGGATTGTTGACTGTCAACCAGAAGGGAAGAGACATGATCCCCATGATGATTTCCTGGCGACGCCCTTGGAGTTGGCTATAGCTGGAATGGCTGAGCAAGAGGCTCACGGTATTGCTTGTCCAGTAGCTTTGGAGTGTGATGTGGAGGACCACACTCATCGGAATACTATGCAAGATGCATCAAGATCTGCTTATATTATACACGGGAAGTTGAGCAAGGAAGTGCTGATGGATAAACATTTACAGTCTTCCTGTGTCAATTCATCGCCTATTTATTCTAACAAAGAGTCCAAGCTCTCCCATTCATTTCATTTATTATCATCTGCTCAGGCAGCTGAAGTTGACCCTCCTGCCCACAAAGAGACACAGGAAAAGTTGCGGAGGCATTCAATTTCAAAATGTCTGGGTAGATCAGAATGGAAGGAAAAACTTGAATCTGGTTCTCGTGACGCTTCAGGATTGGATGCAAGGAAAAGGATGGGGGGCATTGAGAGCAATGCTGAGGTTCAAGTTAGAAGAAAAGATGGACACAAAACCTCGGTTCTGGATACAGAAATTTTGCCATCACCTCCAATGAATGTCGTCAACCCATTGTACAAGTACAAAGAAACTGTTCGTAGAAAGGCTGATAGGGAAGTGTTGAAAGGGATAGAGTGCAACTCTTGCAAGCAATTTTACAATGCAGTTCTTGCAGAAAATGCAGAAGGGATCTCTGGCAATAAATGTGATCATTATCAAGAGGCATCTCGGCACCGTTACAAATACGCTCCGCCTGCAACTCCTGAGGGCTTTTGGAACATAGGATTCGATACTGAGTGAGGCGAATGCACCAGCAGTTACAATCTCCAGGCTGAGATGAAAGGATTTTGGCAAATGTAGGGTTTCTTTTGGATTATGTTTTGACTTTGTTTTTCATTATTGTATATTTAACTTCGCATCATTGTCTGTACATTGAATTATGCACTCTATTTTTTTGGCATATCATTGAAAACTACCAACGACAAGGTCTGTTTGTTTGTGTGTGTAAACTATAGCCAATAATCTTCTGTAAAGCCCAGGACTACAGAAACAGTGACCAGAATTGGATGCTGAACTTTACATCATCGTCTTGTACATTGAAGCCTGCAACTACTTTTTTGAATACCATTGGAAACTAAAACCCACAAGGACCATGTTTGTTTGTGTATACTTGCCTTTATGGTTTTTGTTGTCATTTATAGTTTCATATATTTTTGGCAAATTGATTCTGGTTGATTATTATCCCTCAACCAAGCTTCGAATAGTATCCAATAATGTACTGTAAAGCCAAGACAACAGAATCTATCACCAGAATTGGATGTTCTCAATCAAAGGATGAAACATTTGAACCTGGTTGCATTACACGTCACCGCATTTGACATTTTTCCTTTCATATGTACATGAACCATGTGTTTTCGATGTCATTCAAGGTGATAGAGTCATCTTTTCAAGCTAATTATAAGTGGCCAGTGTCAATAGCTGCTGTATCCTGGTGATAACACAATTATTGGTCAACACATGTCTACTATCTAAATGGCATAAACAGTTGACAGAAATTCTTCCTGGCCTATTGAGCAACAATTATGAAGAGGCTAAAACTCCACAAGATGCTTCGGACGACGGACCCCCGTCGAATTTTTTTACTGTACATCAGTCGTCTCAGGGCTGTTGTCTCTGATCATCACGTGCCAAAAGTCTCTGACCGCAGGCCCTTCACAGTGACTTGGCAAAGATACCTGTGCCACAGTCAGACACATACATGAATATCAATGTCACAAAATCCATACGTCCCACAATGGTTGATTGGTATTGTTAAAACCACCATAGTGCATGAAGTCTAGAAAGGAAAATGTTCCCCAATGGAATTGACACAACATGGCAATGGTGAAAATGGCAATGGTGAAAATATGTACCACATGGAGTCGTCTTCATCTTCTTGACCATTTGACTCTGCTACTGAGTCATTGTTGCTGTCGTTATTCACTTTCCTGAATTTTTGCTTCCCTTGGAAAACAATTGTAATAGGCTCTACCTGATTCCACATGCCCCACCATGTGCTTCAAACACTGTTATCTTCAATAACTGATGTTCATTGTAACCATTCTAAGCTGTTTCACTAAGTTCTACCTGCAGCAAGCAGTGACCTACCAAGTAGAGAAATGCTGTTAAATAAACCACAAACAAGACCAATTTGTCACAACAATGGAGGAACTGGTGCAGGCGTACTTTGCTTATCTTAAGAGAGTAACCTCGCTTGGGCAAAAAGCCAGGTATATTGTTGCCATTTGCTGGTGCTTCCAACAGCACGAACAGCTTCAAGGGCCCTGTAAAAAACAGCCTTACACTATTAGAACGATGTTGAATTCAGCATATTGACTGGGTTGTCCTTGTTTTCAAAGCATTAGTTAAAGACATCACACTCACCTCTTTCTTTGTAAGGAATCCCAGAAGAAATGAGAGTGCGGATCACCTGCAAGCACAGCCAGAGTGCATAAAATGTCTTGCAAACTCTTAAATGACAGACTTGTACAAAAAAACAATCACCACACCGATCCCATTTCTTTGGAATTAAAGAAAAAATAACAAAGGATACGGGCACACTTTTCTGGCTGGATAGCGAGAAAAACAAGGTTAGTGGTGTGACGATACCTTTCTCAAGCTTTGGTTTAATATGTTTTTGTGCCCATGATCCTGCTCCAGCTCCTGCTCCTGAGCAGTGTTTCTTAATGTTTCTTGTGATTCTACTGCCAAATGATCTATACACCCTAAAAGGCGTACTTTATATATTTCTTTTGGCCTAGTGATGGACGTTCCGAGCAGAATAAGGAAACAACATAAAGAAGCCAATTCTTTCAGGGCCAAATCTAATGCTAACAACAATTCGTCAAGTTCGTTCTTGAACTTTTTTAGTTTTTTGGCCATATTTCGATTACTTCTAGCAGTTCGCTGTTCCATACGAGTTTTAGGGGCCTCAACAGAGTCCTGCAACAATTACCTCTTTCATCAAAACAACAACAAACTCGGTTCTAACGATCCTTCCTTAAATTTGAAAAAAATTAGCAAGTTGCAGCTTTATATGCTATAATATCTATCAGTTTTTTTTCAAAATTGACGTAAGGCTGATAGTTGAAAACTTACAAGCTTTTCTATCTGTGCTTGAAGTGTGTCGTACGGCCTTTAGTCACATATAATCACAGCAAGAGCAGAAATTTAGCAATAGATAAAAATTAAAAGGATGGTGCCAGAAAATTTTCAGAAATTTTCCTCCACAACTATTGTTGAAGGAAACATTCGGGTCTTATGGATAAGTAAGTTGAAAATCAAATCCAGAAACGCAATTCTGTGCAGTCATACAAAAACGTGCACAGAACATTCTGTTGTGCAAACATGAGATTTTTGTCAAGAATTGACCGGCAAACGGGGAAAATAAAATCATTGCAAAACAGAGTAAACATTAACAACGTAAGAAAACAATGAAAAAACCAAAGATTAAGAAATTACCTTGGGAGCTGGCCGTGCATGAAAAGAATATGCTTGATGCATTCTTTCAATATAACTCTCACGCCGTGGTTGCTCAGTTGGGGCAAATCTACAAGCACCTCCATCATGGCTGTGGACACTGGAAAACGTCTGGGAGGGGCAGAAGAGAGAAGGGCTGGCGAAGGGATTTGAAACGAAAGCCCGCCTTTGTACTGGTACCAACGGCTTGTCGAGCAGGAAAGGCCAATAGGGTGTACGCCTTAGATTTAGTGTTGCATATTTCCGAACTGTCTACCCCCGTCGGAATCGGTTCAATAATTAATTAGCTAATGTCGGACCGCTGGAAATTGAACTTGTTCTCCACTTCTCCGTGAAAGTTTTAGGTTTCGAAGTTCGAACTAATTTCATTGAATTTACGTGGAGTCTCGTTAGTGCAGCAATTAGGCTCAGTTCGTGACACGTGCCGAAACAGAAACAGAGCTGAAACGAATCTACATGTTTCTATATCCCAGGTTTAAACTTTTGAAGTTCAGCAACAAATGAGTGCCCCCGTTCTTGATTTTTCCAGTTCTTGTAATTGTGTTTTCACGATATCGCGCAGCCTATTGAAGTCAAAGAATTATCAGCTTTAACACTCCGTAGCTTATCGTATCCGGATGATTTGACGCTACAAAACATGAAACGATGTATATGGTGCAGCCGATCATCACAACATCTACCGATGTCAGAGGTCGCAAAAGTCAAAATTTTAGATAACCGAAACCGACCGTTATTTTTTTTCAAAATCTGAGTACCCGACGACCGACCGGGTTATGTCACGCTTTAACCGTTACCTGAAACGTGTTTACGAAAAAAAAAGTTAACCGAAACTCGATTTCTCGCGACTACCCGTACCCGCCCGTACCCGCCCGTACCCGCATAAGTACAAAATTAGTGGTACAATAAGTACAAAATTAGTGGTACATCTCCCTTATACCTTCCACGATACCAATAGTACAAAGTACAATAATGTTGGATAGTATTGACATTACAAAACCTTCAATTTTTTTCGTTTTTTGCTTACCCGACCATAACCGATTTTTTTTTTTTCGTGAATCACTCGCCCAAATCCGCCCGACCCCCCAAATTTGGCAACCGAATCCGTTCCGGATCCGACGCGGGTGGTCGGTTAACGGTCGGTTACGATTTCGGTTAACCGTTTGCAACCTCTGACCGATGTACGATAACCGATGCGACCATGTAAATGATATTGTCCAGAGGCAAGCGGCACACGTCGCAAACGGGTGCCCGAATCCGTACCCGACCACCCGCGTTGGATCCGGAACGGATTCGGTTGCCAAATTTTGGGGGCCGGTCGGATTCGCGCGGGTGATTCACCTCAAAAAAAAAAAGTCGGGTACGGTCTGGTTAGCAAAAAACGAAAAAAAATGAAAATTTGTACTGCCTATACTATCCAACATTATTAAACTTTATACTCTTGGTATCGTGGAAGGTATGAGGGAGATGTACCGTTAACATTGTACATATTTGGGTACGGGCGGGTACGGGTAGTCGCGATGAATCGAGTTCTGGTTAAATTTGAATTTCGTAAACGCGTATCGGGTAACGGTTAACAAATAAGGAGCGTGACATCACCCGGTCGGATATTGGGTGTTCAGATTTTGATAAAAAAAAAATGTTGGTTTCGAGTATCTACAATTTTGACTTTTGCGACCTCTGTCCAGAGGTCACAATCAGGTACCGATCCGTACCCGGCTGGGCGCGTCAGATACGGAAGGGTATTCTGAAGCCAAATTTTGGGGGTCAGGCGGATTCGGGAGGGTGATTCAAAATCAAAAAAAAAATCGGGTACAGCCGGGAAAGCAAAAAACGCAAAAAATGACTATTTTGTAAGTACGAACAACTACTGTAGTGTCCATACTATCCAACATTAGTGTACTTCGTACTCCTGCCAGAGGTGACAATCAAGTATACGAATCCGTACCCGGCCGGCCGCGTAGGTTCCGGAACAGATTCGAGTGCCAAATATTGGGGCCAAGGAGAGGGAAAGGGAGGGAGTCGAGGGGGGTTGGGGTGTGATAACAACCATTGATGACAAAGTGCATGTACATTTTCTAGTTCAAATCCTTGATGTCTTTTTAAAGGTTGCGCACGAGTGTCCAACGGAGAGACTCGGTTGGTGTCAGCAGTACCGGTGTATATCCCAGCAGTATTCAATATGTTACTTCGGCGCTGTTATAAACGTACACTTGACAAGATTTCACAGACAACCTACAAATTTATCTGCAGTACAAAATGAGAAAACTATAACCCCGGAAAAAAAAAAAAATCGGGAGCATAGCACCCAGTGAAATCTTAAGCTAATATAGGCATCTCATTAATGCCTGTAGCTATTTGCAGCCAAATCCACAGAACAACTCTACACTGGCAGAGGAATCCACCCTCAAAGTTACTTCGGCTAAAGGCTCAATCCCCGTAACTGTATCATTGCAGTGCCGTGTGGCGACTGTCAAATGTTTGACAAAAATATCGGCCAGAAAAATACGATCGCCATAATATTATTATCACCATCCTCGTGATAAAACTTCATCCATCCCTACATTACAAGCTCTCAAGTTGAGAGCACTTTTATTTTCTGGCTCCCTACAGACGCCAATATCTTGTCATAATTGTTAAATTACAGACTTTGTGTCGCCAGGAAAAAAAAAAAATTTGATTGGACCCACCAATGACGAATAGCACCCGGTGTGAAAAGAAAAAAGAATATGTATAAACAACACTAGAAACCTTGCATGTTTTGTCGCTGATAATTTCTCCCAGCTTCCAGTCTCGCGACCACCACAATGGAAACAAGTACTCATTGTCGAGGAGTGCCCTCATCTTGAGAAGAATTTCTGGAAACCTCTTCCTTCTTGTCTCCCACGGTAACAAACTTTCTGACATCTGCCGCTGGAGAGAGTAGAGATGCCAAAAAAAACATGAGGCCATACAAAACAACAATGACATAAACCCAAAGATATGAATTGAAAAGTGCCCCTCTTTGGCTCGTGCTCCACGCATAGAAACTTCCACTGGCCGTGGGAGCTAAAGCCCGAAAAAACATATTGAGAGTCTGAGTGAAGCCATTGACTGCCCCTAAATAATGTGGATCCTCAACACTGTTGGAAATAAGGATGAAGACAGACGTGAAGATACACTGAGGAAAACTGTCATAAATAAAAGGAGAGACAGAGAAACAGGAGATACAGAGTGAGACACAAGGTTCCTCATAGAGTCGCGAACAACAAGACTTGGTTCCTCGAGGAAAAAGAAGAGCCAAAAAGAAAATAAATGCAACAAACGAAGTGCTCAAAAAATATTCAACAAACTACAACTGCAGTCTTCATTACAGCCATTTCTTTTCTTGAAGCAAAGTTGACCTAAATGTCATAAGGAAATCTCCTATTTCAACCTCCTCTTCATGAGACTGGAGAGGACGTCTGCAGGTAACCATATTATAATAAGTAGTTTCCTGTGGAACCAAAAACTTCACAAAAAACATGTGGAAGTTACAAGACAAAGGGATAAAACATCCTTTACACCATACTCATTTTATTATTTCAATACAAGCGAACTATTTCAGAATCAACGTTGAACTAAAAAAACGCACCTTCTTAAGGCCATAAGGATGCAAAGGAAAATATGCAACTTGACTGTCCCTTGACCCAAGTTCCGGACAAGAGGGAAAAAGACAAAAATAACTCCAGCGGCCACAGCAATCTGAAGAGCTTTCGCAGGTCCAAACCGGTTTACAAGAGGGGCATAAACAAAAAATTGAAGAGGAATCTGAAAATCCAATTTTCCAGACATCAGAAAAAGTAACTCCATCAAAAGGTAAAATCGACCGTGTTCCTTATACGGGTCAAAATTCTCTCGACGACTTCAAACGAGCACAGTCCCTGACGAGAATGAACATACAAAGAACCATAGTTTGCTGTCCGAAATAACAAACAGAAATCAAAAATTAAGACTGAAAGCAAAATTAAGAACGAAATCAAAACATTCAATTTAGATTAAAAAGAACTTACAAGAGCCACCCCGGCAGATGTTTGAGCAATCGCGATTTCATTGGTCCCGAAAGACAAGCCTCCGATTTCCCAAGGAGTAACACACCATATGGGGAACACCTGCAAATAAGCTTAAAAGTAAACAGACAGAGAACCTTCTGGGAAACTCCTGCGAGACACTGTCTCGGAAGAGCATTACGGATATTTGCAATTGGAAGTAGGCAATCATGGACAGGAGAGGACAGCTGATGAGATTTCTCTATACCAAGATAATGATGTCAGTTTGTCCATTTTGTCATGGAGGGGAGAGGGGAGAGGGAGAGGGAGAGGGGGGGGGAGGGGGGGGGGGGGAGGAGGAGAGAGAGAGGAGGAGGGAGGAGAGGGAGGAGAGGAGGGAGGAAAGAGGGAGGAATAAAAGAGGAAAGAAAGAGAAATGGACCCCCGTGGAAAGGTCGTGGAATAAACACAAAGATTAACAAATACTGGAAGCAAAACAGGCCCATAAGACTAACAAGTTTTGAAAAATGAAACCCATACGGTACAATTTGACTACCAGACATGTAACGTTTGCCAGGCAGTAAGAAAAAAAAAAAAAAAACTAAATCACGTCGAGTAAGATGCGCTCAAAAACCGTGCCCTTTAAAAATTATACAGTGTCTCACACTCAGGTAACATTATATCAAGGACTTCAGGTGGAAGAAAAAATGAATGACAGCCAACTCTTGGCTCACATATGAAACAATTCACACTCCAGAATTTCCTAGGCGAGTAAAAGAAATTCTCCACCTAAATTTCTGATTAAGTCCTTTATGAGCCGTTTATAACACTATATATGAACTAAATCAACCAAGTGATTACAGTAGGTGAATTGGATAACGTCTGTCTTGAAACAAAAAATGGCTGACGGAAAACTGAAATTGGCTGACATCATTGTGAAAGCTAGAGTAATGGTGGTCAGTCATGTAGCCTGAAAAATACATTACAAATGAAAGAACAATCATTGATTAGATGATTAGTAAGGTCAACAATGTTAAAGTGGAAAAATCCTTACCAGTGTCCCTCGAAAACAAGACTTCAAGGAACCTAGCTGTCGAGCGTGGTTCCTTAGATTCCCTTTTGGACACCTCCGTCGTTTTGCTCCTTTCGCCAATCTCTCCATTCTCCCGTCCCTCTAATACTATCTGTCGGTTCTCTGATTTCAATAACCCCTCACTGTCTTCGCCACCCTCGCCTGAAATATAGTGTCTATTACTGCTTCCTCCAGTTACTTGCCCATATCTCTCACTCTCTCCATTGTTTAGCAGTGGGGTTCTTAGTCCCCCCGGTGATTGGTCCTCACCGTTTCTATTTCCAGTTCTCTCTACCTCTCCTTCTTCTTCGCTCGGCTTTGCTTTGGCTCGTCCTAAGGTCTCCGGTAAAAAGATAACGGTTGATATTAAGCCCAAGAGGGTGAGAATTGCCAGAATTAGACAAGGTAAAAAAAAAGGGAACTGGTCAAAAAGTCCCCCTTTGCGAAAATACAATGGATATTTTTCCACTGGGAGACTTAAAAATCCTCCAAGGGCTGGTCCTGTACTCCCCTCCGACCAATCACCCATAGTTCAAAACTTGCCCGTCACATTTGAAAATTCATATTTGAAGACTAAGCATATCATGGATGCTGAAAAGTACATACAACAAAACATAAATACAACAAGAAAAGAGACTGAATAATCATTATCAAAAAATTGAAGTTAACTGAAAACGTGTTTAGATAAAACTCAGACTTTGCCGATCAGAATAAGCCAACAAATAGAAAAAATTAAAAGCAATCTAAATGACAAATTAGAAGCTATTGAGACAATTTTACATCATGACCTACGACGATGACGCATAGATACCGTAACTCCTGTCTCACTGTTATAACAGATATCTTTCAAGTCAGAAACCAAGCAATTGATCATGTGGGTACTGCTTAATAATGTCTTGTTCACCTATTAAAAGACCTGCTCCAAAAGTTGTTCCGATGAGTGCAAACCTGGCCAAGGGAAATGCAGGAAAAAGACAAAAGATCAGAGCGCTCTCAACATACGTCATCAAAAAAAGCTTTAACATGTACAGTGAATCTAGTTTCATTTCTAAAAAAATTAACCTATACAGAAGGATAAATTTATACTAAAAATATATGGTAAATCGACTGTTATATACCACAGAATCCACCATCATTCAGCGTACATCGGTGAATTGTACATTATCCCAAAACAAAAAAAACTGAAATCTCCAAGCCATTCCAACGCCATTCCCAGCAGTTATATTGTTAAAATCCCTTTCCATACTAAAATAACTAATTTTAACAAAAACTCCCCGTCAACAGAACAGTCACCGTTTCCCTTTAGAAAACCCAAAAGTTTCACAACTTAACCCACTTTTTGTGGCCTTCAACAAAAAAAATACACCTACCCCTGTGCTTGGTTTGATTTGTCACATAATTCAGCAACAGCCCTGCAAGGACCCCCTCCTCCTTTTGTTATCACTTTTAACACTTAAAACCTTTTTCACTTCTATCACACATTCAGGAAGAATCAATGTATAGGCTTGCACACTCCTGTTTATGGCTTTTCAGGGGTTTTGTTATCGATTTCTGATCAACTCTATTGATTCACCCTAATTATGGCTAAGGTTTCTCTGCAAACTACACTATTCGACGTCGTTAATATGGACTACATTCGGAAAGCCACTTTGTACATCTGTGTTACATAAATAACCTCAACCATTGAAATGAACAAAGAAAGCCACTTCCTAACATCCATTTCCAACAAACACACAATTTCCAAAACTACAGGTCCAAGAATACAAGAAGCCAAAAACTAACATGCAAAAACAGCTGGATAAAAAACGCCAACATTTTCTATTCATTCCATTCCAAGAAGCTCTTCTTTTAGTTTTTTTTACCCGCCGTGGAAAGCGTCCAGAGCCTTACGATCTTCCAGTCGCCAATATTGTACTGAAAAGACCATTAAAAAACCGAACTGTCATTGCCCATTTGAAGCTTGGACTGAGCCCAAACATGAGAGCACACACTAAATTTGTGCCGAGGCCCAGCAGCAACACAGGCTTGCGGCCGATTTTGTCCGATAAGATCCTGCTGCCCCAGAAAAGACAAAATACCAACTTAGTAACGGACAGAAACTGTAATTTGAGGATGACTTCCCAGTCCACACTTCACCAAATGACAAAACTTAGGCAGGAAAAAAAACTACAGCAGGTTATTGGAGTTTTGCCTCTTAAAACCGCTTTTCTCTGAGCAGACTTGGCGGATTATCATTAAAACTAGCCAATCGAAAGGTAAAAGTCCTGCCCTTCAACCATAACATTCCAATGGATCATCAGACACGTGTGCATGGAGAGTAACTGGCTTAAGAGGCGAAAAAAACGTTTAGCGGCAATATAAGGTGTGGAGTATTTATTCATTGCATGAAAGTGGAAGCAATTGAAATGCCAGTCCACCAGTATAAGCACAAAAAAAAGGCACATGCTGAGAAATGAGACATTCAGTATGTTTACTTCCTAACCGTGTGACATTTTCTGCCTTATCACATAACTACATGATTCATTTTTCTCGAGGTTTTGAATGCCTTCATAGTTCGATAACCAAATTATCTCACCAATTCTTCCCAAAGCAACTGGAATTTCTCCTTAGAAAGAGAAGACTGTGAACCAGAGAACATATAAACCCTGCAGCACATAGACGGCCTTTGTAATTGGGCTTTGCTACATTTTGAAACTTTGTCCCATCAAAGGTGTCCGTTTGTAAACTATTAAAACATTTGCGCAACATGTCGCATATACATGCCTTTCACAAACTTTAAACTGAAAATAACTGAATGGAAGAAAATTGCATGTCTACAAACTAAATCATACAACAAAGGGATATATGTCCCTTCGCCATAAGACTTTGCAATGGCATTCCACAATGAATAGACAGGCCAAATATCAGCAAGCAGTAGATGTGAGAGTCAAGCTGTCTCATGCATACTCGTTTCAGAAGTAGATTTTCTTCTTACTCGTTAAATATGTGGAGTATGGCATCTAAGTGTCTTGTGACGAACAAGAATTTCAAATGAAAATCCTTTCAATCTGGACATTCAATGTTTGAGGCTCTGTGCTACATTTCCTGCTAACACTGTCAATAACATACGCAAATATACCACGAGAAACGATCTAGTTGCACAATTGGGAGTATGTTTTGAAATGTATAATGGTACCCAACCTAAGTATCACTCGATACTTAAGTCAGCTGACAAATATTGAGTGACCATATTTTAGTTTGGATGCCCTTACTTCGATGAATACACATTAACCACGGTGAATCACAAACAATTGCTAATCTATAAGCTTTATTGTGTACAAGTAGGCCAATTTTTTGTAAATAAAATCTAGATGATGGTTTATGAATGGGTGAGAGTTAGTTTCAGTCTATCGTAATAGTATGCCCACCCTCCCTTAGGAGAGTGATGTGACCATGGCAATAATACGTACATAGTATCCTGCAGACGGGGGAGTACAGCTCTTTCGTCAAAATAATAAAGCTAATAATAATAAGTCAGCAAATGACACTAAGTCAATAAGCTATACGCAATTTTTTCTGCATATGTACCTTAATTTATACATCTGTAGTAGTCCAAACCATTTCAAAGTAGATTTTTGGATTGACAAGAAAATATGCTGAAAGCAGATTGCATAATATGGTCCAAGTTAACAATATCTCCCAATTCTGACAACAAACACAACGGTTTACCATAAACATACAAAAACATAAACATGCCTGACTGTTTTTGTTAGTCAACTCTGGTTTAAAAACAAAACAAAAAAAAAAACGGTTCAGTGAGCACAACGAGACAAGATATAGATAAAAGAATTTACCCCCAAAATGCACTCGACAAGAGACTTCCAGTGAAGGCTGAGGATGCCAAATATCCAGCATAATATCTGTACCCATCCAACAAAAAATGGATATTACTAGGGGAAATAAGAGGGTTTCAAGAAATGTTCCAAAAAATAGAGACATGAGAATATGTAAAGAACACAAGGAGATGAACCAAGAAAAAAAAAAATATACATGACAAAAAGCCCAATGAACTAAAACCAGGAAAAGCATAAAGCAGGCTCAAGGATGACAGCTGTCACACTTTAATCCACCTACAGATTTCCTAAATCCTCTGTATGAGGGGGCTGAGACCGCAGAACGGTAAGACAAGGACAGGAATAGAGTAACAGCAGCATAGAGACTTGGCCCATATACGTGCCCACAACATGCCAAGAACAAGAGAGAGAAGGGGAGAGAGAGAGAGAGTGTGAGAGAGAGAGAGAGAGAGAGAGTTTGGAACTGAACTCCAGCCACATTTTTCAGATTAAACCAAATAACTGAAAGTATATTTGAGTCGTACTTGGTAACATAAAAGTCATTCGCCCAGTTTTGCCACTTCAATTAAAAGATTACATCTCTGGAGCAAACCAACTTTCGGTGTTAAGAATGATAAAGCTTACAAAAAAATGCGAAGACCATAAAAAACACTTAAAAGCAAAGGAACAAAAACGCAATTTAGGTCCATGTGGACCTATGAGGAGCTAGTTTCCTATCCATGCTATTAGTCCCTCAACAATAATTACGGTGAGTGGTATAATTATCAAGATAAAATGACAGTAGTAAGTTTGATAAGGTGATAAACCAACGAATACAGTATGGCCATGTCCGCAAGGGTGGAGTATTGGCTGATATGGCAACCAGTTATTTTAACAACTATATCCCCATATCGGTCAAGCATAAAACTTGATATTTTTCATTTATTTTTTCTTTTTTCCGCCATAGAAAATTATTATGGTGGTCAAATCCTGGCTGGTTCCAGAAAAGGGAGCTTCCATGCAATAAAAACTAGAGAAACAACCAGAATCCAGGTCACAACAAATAAATAATAGAACATACAATTAGGGGGGACAACGGCATAATTGGGTGAATTAAATACAACAAAAAAACAAACAGACAGACAGACACAAACAAGCAAAAAAAACGAAAGAGCAAATTGGCTTGGTTAACCCAAAAAGAGGCGGAGGGGGGGAGAGCGCAGAATTGGCCGAGCCACTTGCTGGGCCAAGAAGAATTTACGTTTGAACGAATTTTAATAAAAAACAATAACTTAAATACATTCTTATTATTGACTTGCTTTGAGGTTTCCAAACCATGACGTTAACATTAACAGTAAGCTCAACATTAACGAGAACCGTAACATTAACATCAACTTTAACATTTATATTACCATAACACTACCTTACCATTAGTATTAATCTATACAAACAAGAACATTATCCAATTGCCTAGCTTAAACACAACAAACTAGATCAATTTTGTACAAGAAACTGATTTTAGTCATGCATTAATTTTTATGAAGAGTCCCCAGACAGTCTCTACTAAAAAGAGAAATTGTAGGCTCCGAGCCGATTCTGGTTAAGCAATTTGTAAATTTAGTGTTAGCTACAATATAGTATGTTTTGCAACGTGGCTGGTTCTAGGCCATTTCAACAAATACTGTTATTAACACTAGTTTATAACTTTGGCTCCAAAAAACCTCACTTGGATTAGTGCCATTAACTTTAATAGCGAGGAGCAATTGTAATAAGCCACCTTGTCTTCTGAAAATAGGATGGGCCAAAACACTAAAGCAAGTAAACCATTTTTTCATTTAAAAGCAAATCAACTCTCAGCATCTAACAATTGACATGACTTCGCTTTCTAGAATATTTAAGAAAAACAGAAAGTAGGACCTTAAATCTCATCAACATCTTATTCCATTGAAATTCCTTACCCAAGTTTGGCTGGATCGTCAGTGACGTGAAAAGAATCCACCATGAGAGCTGCGAATGGAAAGAGTATGGTCTGTGAGAGAGAGTTGGTAAGGTACATAATGGCTATGGCTGCAAAGGGGCCCCAGGGGAGCGACCTCCCTTTGGCAGCCATGGCTGCTGGCGAGCTCAGAGGCGGACGTCAGCTGCGGCCTTTCAAACTCCAATACCGTACAAACAGTACGGTACACCGTTATTAGCGTCAATGACACTATATCGGTGCTCCAAAGATGTCCCCCTTGAACCTAAAATAGTATCAGTGACAATAATTGGACTTTTCTTAACGGTTCGGAAAGCCACGCTATTCAAAACTGATTTAGAATTAACAACACTAATATAAACCCCAAGCTATAATTTCTTTACTCTAACTGGCTAATATGATTCACGGTTGCACGGTACAGTACAGTACCATACTGTATTGTACTGTACTGTAATGTACTTTATTGTACTGAACTCTACCGTATTGTGCAGCATGGATTCATGGTATTATTACGGATATATGGAACAAACGGGCAGTTAAGTGCACACTGCACAATATACCGAAGCTTCCAGGGTCGTAATAAATGCGCGTGCAAACGTGACGACATCCCGGCCGGCCACAGCGGCAGCGTTAACAGAAACGACGTTTCCGAGCACACCGCACCGCATATTCGCATGATCGCGTGCGACTCTTACAGCACGCGAACAGCTGGTGACGAGGCAAGGGACTCACCGGTGCAAGAGCGCGGTGCCATTATCGCCGAAAGCTTGGAAGTTGAAACCTAGATTTTTACTACCAGAGTACGTGTGATAGCTTTTCTGTAACCTCTATTTCTCCCAGACTGCCACTTTTCTGAGGTACGTAAGTCTGTAACTCTTCAAGAAACTTTCCACCATGGAGGCTCAACGTAATACAGACAAGTTGGCGGAGATGGTGTCCTTCGGCATGCAGAAATGTCCTTTTCTAAGGAATATTGCTGAACCCACAAGCTTCAACTTTTTGAAAAACGCATTTTCTGCTGATGTTTCTCAGCCAATCAGCAATAACCCTCGTGGGTCTGGTAGACTGAGCGGTCCTATTTTCGAAGACGGTCCAAGTTTTGATGTTGCTTTCCGACTGTTTCACGGAAGTAACGGAGTGGTGCCTCTTTCTAAATCAAGTATCGGTGGAGATACTTGTCCTCACATGCCTGCTTCGTCTTTTTCAGTTAAACCAGAATCTGTCCATGGTGTTCTTGCTTCTTCAGCAGCTACAATCAGTCTTTCTGCATTTGGTCCATTAGGGCCTTTTAGTTATGACTCTTTCCGGGCTGCGAATGAAAAGCGAAAAAAAACTGAAGAGTCTGAAAAGAAGAGGAAACTGGAAGAAGAGCGAAAAGCAGAGGTGAGAATGTTTCGGTCTTTGTATTCACAACTTCAGAAGAGCAAATCAGACGAGGAAAAGCGTGTGTGCAAAAGATCAGCATGCACTTGACAAACCAGAAGTGATGTTATAACTGGAAAATATGTGATGCGTTTACTCCTTTGATTCTGCATCTCAGGATGACCCTTGATAACCTTTGTGATAACCTAAATCAAATGTCGTCAATAAATTGTGACAGCAGCATTCGAAATTCATTCCCGTGGCATGGTCAGTTCAGTTATTCGTAGGGCATAACATTTTGCCAATTATTAACGGTGGATCGGTAAAATTGTAAAGGAGTAACATTCTTCCAAACTTTTGTTCTGAGGTCAGTTTAGAGATTTCCGTATTGGCATGACACGTGGCTGCTACAGGATGGACTTACTGATTTTTTTTTTGGGTCAAATCCTTGTGACCTTGTTTATTATGTTGTGTATGTGCTAAAAGTTTATACTTTGTTCTTGTTTTCCCAAACTTGTCGCAGAACGCTGCCAATCATGAGGCTTTGGGGAGTGAGTGGCTGGCCTCCGGAAACTGTCCTATTGCTAAGTCATACCGCGCCATGAATGGGATGTTGCCACTAGTCGCGAAAATTTTAAGTCCTCCACCAGGAATGAAGTATAAATGTCCTCCTGCAATTGTCGCTGCTCGAGCTGCCTTGGCCAAAACTCCAGCTGTGAAGGCACTAAGGCCCCAACTTCTTCCTGTAAAAGTCCTTGCTATTGGGCTCCTTGGAATGGGATTAAATCTACCGTTAGGAGTATGGAGAGAGCACTGTGAGAAGTTTTCACCACAGTGGATCATTGCAGTCCATGCTGCAGTACCATTCATAGCGATGCTTCGTAAGGCAGTGGTGATGCCTAAGTATGCTATGGTGTTCACCATCGCTTCTTGCGTCATTGGCCAGGGGATTGGAGCTAGATTTGAGCGAAAGAGGCTGAAGGAGACAGAAGGTTCTGCAATTATAGGCCTTCCGCCGCTGAAACAGAAAAAGAAGAAGTGTGATTCTGATCTTGGTAGAATTTGTGGCCCTTATACAGGTGATTTCCGCAGTGATACCTGTGCCAATTTAAAGGAAACTAATATGATTCATCATAGCCCAATTCCCGTGTCTGTGTACTGATACCTCTGTAGAGAGCTCCATATCCTACAATTTTGAACTGCCTCTTTTTATTTTGGAAAACCATGACTATGAAGTACAAAGTAGACACCCTGTTGAGTTGTTGAAACCAGAGGGTAGTTAGCTTATCTGTTTCCACAACTGAATTTATTCTCTTTTACCAGCGGATCAAATGTACATTTTAAATATCTCTGGTAAATCATAATTGTTTTGGACCGGGTGGCTATTCTACAATTTGTTCCTTGATTATCTTGGACTACTACACGCGTTAGTCTCAACTGCATCACTGCCCCTCTTCCTTGTTTCGTCCATTCTTTTTCATCTCTGCTTCTATGTTTTCCCCGTCCATTCTCCTCGCTCGTCTGCCTGTTAAAGTTTTATTGTTTTCCTATCTTATTGACATTTTTTCTTTTCGCCACATGCTGTTATCCATTTCTCTCCAGTAACTTTCTTTAGTTGGTCAGTTTTGCCAAGTTTAGCAAACAGCACGTCTGATAGCTGTTGTTTATGTCGCTGATTTTGTTTTCTTCCTTTCAATTTTGTGTATGTTATGTTTTTTTTGTTCCTTTTTGTGTTCCTGTTTCTGGCATTATTACTCGTTGACTATTTGTTTGCTTGTCTTTGGTGTCTCAGTAGGTATGCACTTGTCAGTCACATGTCATCTGTGTTCTTTCAGATGGTAAAGTGTCGTTACTTTTAGTTGACATCTTACCACTCAAAACAGTCAGCTAGGAGAATTTTGAAGTACACCCAGACACGAAAGAGAAAAAAAAATACTGGATAGGACAATGCCTGGATATTTTATTTGAGTTAAATTTGTCACTTCTAATCTAAATGCGCCTATGCTTCTAAATTTTGATTCCTGTTGCAAGATCAAGAACCAACTGGAAATTCTGGTTGACATGCTGTATTTACAAGTTTCTTTTGCCATACTTTTCATTTTTGTTGCGATTGCTTGCTGGCTCGTTTTTAAGTGTTTGCAAACTGTTTCCATTTGGTTGTTTTTCAGCGATTAACAACATACACTTTTACTACATTGTGAAGTTGAGGTTTGCTACTTGAGGAAGGAATGGAACACAGTAAAGAGGTTTAGACCAGTCCCCAACAGTTATCATGGTTGTTTAAACTCATACGGAAACAAGCACGTGCAGTCTCTCTGCGACCTGTTGGTGTGACAGTGTCAACAAAAAGCACATGTGATATCTTGGTCAATAGCGAAGCAACTAATCATTTCAAGGAATTGAGTTGCATAAAAAATTTCACCCTGTTTCCACCCCCATCCGAGCGGCAGGTACCATGAGGGATTGAGGCAATGATGGGTAAGCTCTGTCAACCTTGGCTGTTAGAGAATCAATTTCTGACACCATATTCATTGTAGAAGCTGGGAACTACGCAAAGTACAACCACGCATGCCTTCGGACTATCAAGATTGGCACAAGCAAACAATATGGTTGGTGATACTAGTCATTTGTTCCATCTATGAACAAAAAAAATGGGGGGGGTTAAATATTGACACAATGTGTCATGTATGTTGTACAAAAACTAAATGGGCACGTTTTTATTTGTTTTTTTGGTTTCTCAACTAACACAATCAACAGAACAAACAATGGCCGCAATAATTAAAAACCATGAAAACCATACAGTTGAAAAATAGTATAAAGTATCAAAATTGCCAATGTCGTTCGCGACAATGAGAACAAAGCTTTAAATCTATCGCCACAGTTTCTTTTGCTACAGTATTACTTGTTGTGAGACAGCTAATTCAGCGCTAAGGGCATTAAGAACACTCGTTTTCTGCCAGCAACGAAAACCTGCACAGGCTTCTTTTCTTTATACAACCCTCAATTGTTGAAGATATCTTAACTTTACATAACATTATTGGAACCACTGTACCATCTGATCTTAAAATATAGACGCATATTGTTACAACAACCATTTAGTTGAGAAATAATTGAAAGCTAATGAGACTAGGAAACAGAATTAATTGAATGGTGATGCCTTATGTGACCTAATCCAGTGGAGTCTCTTGATAATCTGACCCATTATCCGTATCTTCGATGTTTTCCATACGCGCCTCCATATCAGCAACATACTCTGTGAATGTCACCCAACAGGCTCAGACGTAAGTAAATCAAACTTTCAGGCTTCAAACTCAACGTCAGAGATTTCGGCAAGAGGCGTGTCAAAATGATAAAAATTGTTTGTGTTTCTAAACATGAACTTTCATATTCCTAAACAACCACAAAATTCACAAAACTGGACAAGGAAAATACCTTGAAACTCTGGTTCGAGTAGGCATGCCTGCAACCAAGTCCATATGCCAGAGTTTAGCGTATATAAATTAGCTGTTATGGATAATGAGGATCACTTCTAAAGCGAGATTCGATAAAATACAACTTTCTGAGGGCATGTTATGGCTTGACGCACCATTATGTGCGATTTCAGGTCGTCATCCACCGACATGGTACCATTTTCTGAACACATTAGAACAAGATTTTATTCTTGTGAAATGTACGTCAAATGCACAAAAGAGTCCTGTGGTTGTTTTGGTCTATTCTTTTACAAAATTTACATAGCCAAAGCTTGTGCCACGGTTTCGAGCACTTTTCAAAGCAACTCTGTCCTAACGTTTTTACATTGGCACATGGCTCATTGAGCTATGGAAGAAGCCAGGATAATCACCTTTGTGGTGTACCAAACTGGAAGCCACGTCTGCTATACAAGCGTCGAGGTCGACATATTCAGGCAGCATAGTTTCCAATTCTTGCACAATAGCATCTACACTCATTGCATATCCTGCAAAACGTACATAGGTGGTGTTGGGAAAATACATCTTTAAGCATTTGCATGTTAGAGTTGCTAAAAGGCAGTGGTCCCTGTCAAAGAAGATTTATTCAAGAAGGTAAAAAGTTGAGTATGTAGGAACCTCCTATTTGAAAAATGTTGCACGCACCTTCTTGCGAACTTGGAGAAACGTAACGTTCTTCTGGAGAGCCAATCTGCATCACGGAGAATATTAAGGCAATTTTGTTTTTCAGAAGCTGTTCCAGGAAAAAAAAAAAAACATGGAATGTATTTTTAGGATATCTGATTTTATCGGCTCAAAGGCAAGATTTAATGTACCAACTGATGAAATTACCAAAATAAGCGGTCAACATTCATCCTCCAAAGCGCTTACCCTATCCTCGTTAGAAGTCATTTCACCTGTTCCACATCTCTGGTCTGGTACATGTGTTCCTGTCATAACAAAAAATAAATGGCAAACTTATTCAAAAAAATTGTGAAGCGTTGTCTACTCCTTTGGTACTTGAAGAAATTCATTTCCACATATAACTGAGCTGCAATCATGCTTTGATACAGCTGTTGACGTAAGGCCTTACTGTCAGTAAACCAATTGACTTCAGCATCCTGAGTCATGCATTCCCTTATTTGCTCTACATATTCTGTTTCGATTTTATCTTCTGAGTGCAACATCCATGGTTCTTCGGCTGTTGGTGGTGGTGACATCCTTCTTCGTTTGTCTGGTATGCATGCCTGCTTGGACTCCCTCGATAGTATTTCAAAGGGCTTTGATTGTTGCTGTTCTGACGCATGGCTGGGCTTGGCCAAAGCTGGTTGCTTATTTAGCTCTCCCACCGCTTCAGCAGTAATAATATTCTGCAGAATTTGTCCAACAAACTGAAATTAAAGATTATTAACTAAACTCGTATGCTTGACAATGTCAACTCTCAAAAACACAAATTTACAATAAACGCTGATAGTCTCCAATACATAATAAATCACTGCCATCTTTGGAAAAATCTGATGTAGAGAAAGTTCATGTCTTCCTATTGATGAATAATGAAAAAGTGAGGTTAAACAAGAAAAATCTCCAACATCTTCTCCCGCACCTGAATCTCCTTAAAGCAATCATCTGCATCTCTGAATGTGGTAAACTGAACAGCGAATCGCTGTGCCTGCGCAGAAATTCGGCAAGATAACGCAGAAACGAGGCCCATGTGTTA
This sequence comes from Zygnema cylindricum, assembly GCA_037447655.1. Taxonomy (NCBI): domain Eukaryota; kingdom Viridiplantae; phylum Streptophyta; class Zygnematophyceae; order Zygnematales; family Zygnemataceae; genus Zygnema; species Zygnema cylindricum. Next base: position 168,808 of record JBBHKE010002320.1, read on the forward strand.
CAAGCTGAGATGCATCCGCTATATTAAGCAATTCAGGCTTTTGCAAATCCATTTCCAGCATTATAAGTAGATCGGTACAGTGCAATGCGTGGACAAGTTCAGCTTGAGATATTAGTGCCAAGGAGAAGCAATGATAAGGAAAAGCTCGTACTTGCCGAGCATATGTGGAAAAACGGACCACTGAACATACCGAGTCTTTTGAGACATCAAAATAAGTAGCAAGAATGACTCGGCTCGGCTGAAGACTTATTCCATCATTAATTTCAACTTGCGGATGAACAAACCTGACCTTGGAGATATAATGTTTCTCCTGCACATTAATATCGAAGCAATTGGTCAAAATCTATACGTTTCTTGTATGGAGGTTTTTCCATTGCACACAGGGAGGATTCATTTCTTTGTTTGTCATTTGATGTAACCGTGGCACCACATGAAAATCTCCTCTGAGTGAATGCTCATAAGGTATGGCCTTTATGAGAAATAAAATAAGAGTCCTGGATAGTAGTATTCACAACTGAACTTACATATGTTTCTCCCTGGAGAAGAGACAATGTAGAGAGTTTACTGTCAACTCTTTTGAGTAAAGTCAAAGTTACAAATGAGCGACTTTTTAGCCACGTTCCTCTGATCGCCTGTCCTTTAATCACATTGAATCTACCAGCCATCATTCTCCAATAATCCTGATTAGCTGGCACAAACTGCGCTAAGGCAACTTGCCAGGATCGAGCGCCCGGCTGATATCGTGTAGAAGCCATAACGAATTGTTGAGTTGTAAAGGCGCCGCCGATTCCTAAAGTTACTGTAGTCAATGCATGTGCCAACAATATATTTGGCTGTGCGAGTCTCCGACGGGGAAGTGCCGAAATGTGCTACAAATTGCTAAGACCAGAAGTCCAGAACAGAACACAGCATTGTACATTGTACTGTACTTGTTTATCTCCTTGCCTTTGCGGACGCGATTCTGTCCGATCGCGTTTTTGGAGTGCGGATAAAATCCGTATTTCCGAGACGGTATAGGATATTTTTTGGCAGCTAGACCGCGAATCGTTATTAGTGTCAAAATTTTAAATAGTGTTGAAGAAAATTTACCGTAATTGATGCTAATTAAGAATTTGATTCTTTTCAAAAAAAAGGTGTATTCTAATTTCGGCGTTTATGCTAATTTGGGAACAGCAAAAATGGAATATTCGCCGTACGATTATACACATTAAATATTAGAAATCGTTCACCGTCGCAAATTTTAAATATCCGTATATGCCATACTAATTTACGTGTCAGACTAATCCCGTTTTTTTTAGCTCACGTTCCTATGCGTGCGCGTCTGATTTAATTCATTTTTTGTAAATCTTCACTTGAAAAGGTACATTTATGTACGTGCTGACATCTACCGTACACCACACTATTTATACTTTATTGTAATTTCATTCTTTACGCTATTATGTACGGTCCTTAATTAACGTCAAGGAAAAAGTAAAATCATGTATCCTATTTGAAAAAAAAAAAACAAAATTTTAAGAACCCAAATTAGTGACTTTGACACTAATAACGATTCGCGGTGTAGGGCCCAACATTACACTGGTATGCAAAGATGGCACTACACCGTGAATCGCTATTAGCGTTATGATATAATTAGGGTTAAAAAATAATTAGAATTATTAACGCTAATTTGAAAGTTGGGGGTTTTCAAGGAAACCATTTACTCTAATTTGTTTTTTACATGGTTTTTATTAATTCTATTTGAGAATTTCAGTCTAAATTTTGGGACGCTCAAATAGCGTTAGGAACGCTAATAGCGATTCACCGTGTACTGTACTGTAGTTGCCAAGGGTCGTATTGCACTATCATGCATATGCCCAATCATCGCCCAATCATCGCCCTTCAATTTTGACCCTCGAACCTAAAAGAGAATTAAAATTTCTATTTTTTCCTTTAAACTGTTATATGTATGAGCTAACTAGTGTAAAATACTCTAATTTAGACAATTTTTACTTTTTAAATATTGTGGTATACGAAAAAATTTCTCCTCGAACTATATCTCTATTTTGTAAAAACGTAAAAAAAATGTTTGATAACGACGTCGACAAGGGAAAGTGAGTGCCTCGACACGAGAAAGTGCACACCTATTTTATTCCTACTAATAAAAACGTTGAAAAATCTTGCGAACCAATTCTCGCATGATCAAACATCGACCATGTGAACCAGCCTGTATCGGTTATAAAATGAGAATATGGAAATAGGCTCTCTTGCCATCTATTATTGCTTTAAGGTTTTTGGTGGACGATACTCCTGTTTAATTTCATGTGGTATTCTCGCATGGATGAGGGTTTACTACACCGCGAATTGTTATTAGTGTCAAAGTTTAAACAGTGTTGAAGAAAATTTACCGTAATTCATGCTAATTAAGAATTTTATTTTTTTATTTTTTTAAAGGTGTGTTATAATTTCGGCATTATACAAATTTGGGAACAGCAAAAATGGAATATTTGTCGTACGATTCCTTAATATATGTATTCATACAAAATATTAGAAATCGTACGCCGTCGTGAAATTTAAATATCCGTACATATCAGACTAATTACGTGTCAGAATAATCCGATTTTTTTAGCACACGTTCCTATGCATGCGCGTCTAATTTACTTCATTTTTTGTAAAATTTTCACTTGAAAAGGTACATTTATGTATGGTCTAACATCAACCGTACACCACACTATTTAGAACTTATTATACTTTCATTCTTTACGCTATTTTATACGGTACCTTAATTAACGTCAAGGAAAAATTAAAATCGTGTATCCTATTTGAGGAAAAAAAACAAAATTTTAAGAACCCAAATTAGTGACTTTGACACTAATAACGATTCGTGGTGTACCATTTCAACAATCTTTGTTGTCCACTAGAGCGCTTTTACACATTGGGGCACAAAATAAAGTTACATGTTCCCTTCTCTCATCGTCAGAATGTGTAACAAAATATCACCGATAAGTTAGACGTCGTCAAATAGAAGAACCTACTTGAGGCGCTCCTTACTGTTCAATCGCGGGGTCGACTCCAATCTTGTATGGGGCTTGGGGCTGGAACTTGGTTTTTTTTTATCTCACTCCGTCTATCCTCTCCTCAAGTTTTTGTTACGCTTCGTTTACGGATTGGCTTGCGGCACCCCTTGCTTTCAGACGAGTCCCTTACTTTAGTAACCATGGACGAGAAAAGAGACCATAGGCTTCGTTGCTCATAAAGTGGGGTGCTGTTAACAACACACGACATGTGTTAGAAAGGGTAATTCGTAGATAGACTTTTGTTAGACCCTTAGAGAGAGATAGAGAGAGAGAGAGAGAGAAAGAGAGAGAGAGAGAGAGAGTCAGAGAGAAGGAAACCTTGGCTACCACCTTGGTGGCTTAGGGGGCAAACTCAAGCACATGATAAAATGGTCATTTTACCAAAAAACAATATTGCGTGGATAAGGGATTACTGCCATTTCAACATTATTTTTTGTTCATTACAGCGCTTCTACCCATTAGAGCACAAGATAAAGTTACTCTTTCCCTTCCCTCATCTCATAAGTCATTCTTGGTTCTAACAAAATATCATCGATTACTTAGACGTCGTCGAATACAAAAACATACTTGAGGCGCTCCCTATGGTTGAAGCGCGGGGCCGACTCCAATCTTGTACGGGGCTTGGGGCTTTGACTTGGTTTCTTTCATCTCACTCCATCTATCTTCTCCTCAAGTTTTTGTTATGTTTCGTTTACGGATTGGCTTGCGGCACCCGTCGCTTTCAAGCCAGCCCCGTTGCATTAGTAACCATGGACGAGCAAGGAGTCCATAGGCTTCGTTGCCATAAAATAGAGTGCGGTTAGCAACACACGACATGTGTTGAAAAGGGTAATTCATAGTTAGACTTTTATTAGACTCAGAGAGAGAGAGAGAGAGAGAGAGAGAGAGAGAGAGAGAGAGAGAGAGAGAGAGAGAGAGAGAGAGAGAGAGAGAGAGAGAGAGAGAGAGAGAGAGAGAGAGAGAGCGAGAGAGAGAGAGAGAGAGAGAGAGAGAAAAAGAAAGAATTAGAGAGAAGGAAACCATGGTTGTCGCCTTGGTTGCCAAGGGGGCAAACTGAAGTAGAGGATAGAAAGGTCACTTTACCAAAAAGGTTTGACTTGAAGGATTCGATCCTAGGTCATATGACATCCATAGTTGCCTACCCCCCTATTTGCTAAGTCGTTGAATAATCGTTAATTATATTGGGTATGATAACATATTAGACAAAAACGCGACGGCTAATTCATCTAACGGTAGAAACTAACGAAGAGACACTCGTGACCGGACGGTGTGTGACATCATGCTCGGACGCGAATCGAAACCATGTAAATATATTTGATAAGACGGTCGTTCTTGCTGGCGCCACATCAGAATGGAATTTTTGGTGGCTTTTTGAGATAGCGTCACGCGATGCCACGTGTCAACATATAATTGGACACCGTAGAAGACAAGAGGTGGAACCATGGCCTCGAAACTGACAGGCGTCACCTTGACGGCCATGTCGTACAATGGTCGTAGAAGAAGTACATTAGCCATTGTACCTTCTTCAACAATACAATTTCCCTATTGGCCGATAGTTTAGTAGAGTTGTGAATAGGCAGACTAAGACTTAGACAAATTCAACCGCCTCTCTTTGAAGAAACTTGTATCTATAAAGGTCAATCTTTAGCAATGAATAACTTAATGCTCAAAGGAGCAAAGTCAGTGATTGTTTTTACGTTTGGCTCAGGGAAGTCAGGCCATCACACGGGTGAGGGTGGTCAAAATATTTGTGTGCCAGTGTGGCACTTATTTAGTGGGTAAGAGGAAGGGGCAAGCATTATCCTATAGGTCTTATATATACTGTATATTTTGTGGGCTAATTGAGGCCACAAAGTTTCAACATGGTACAAGATGTCATTGTTGCCGTGGGTTATGAAGTAAGCTACACATTCAAGCTCGAAGTGTTGTATATACTCCCTCCACGTTATCAATCTATGGGCAGACGTGGCCCTCATGCGGATTTTGTGTTTTTACACAGAGCAGCGAAGACACTCAGTGACGTCTTTCTCACTAACCTTACAAAATCCCATGTTTCCTCACAAGTAGCATTACATACTATTTTTGCGGCTTGAGATGCAATGACCTTTACATAATGCGACTACACGCACCAAGACCCAACTCAAAATTTCATACCGTTTGGTACGGAGATCATTGGGACATTAGACTCTTATTTCGACAACTTTTTCCGTGACTGTGCTTGACGATGAGGACCCGACAACCTTTCTATAACCCCCATGGCGGCTTCATGCCGCCAAGATATTTGTGTTGGCCTTTAATGTTCCTAAGCTTTGACCCTTATCCGAGAGAGCACCGTGGTGAATGACTGTCGAGGATTGCGAAACTTACCCCCGTGCCATCCAGCGTATATAGACAATTTTCATAGTTATGACCTTTAGTGTGACATTCTGTTAAGCTTAAGAGTCTAAGGTAGTTTAAGGGTTTTTTTAGTGCCCATACAGTATATTTTTTTTATTTTTTCTTTATGTTGTATTTGCTTTCCCTCGTAGGCTTTTATTCTTGTTTAACCGTTGTAGTGCTCTTACATAAGTTGGACTTTTACCTTTGACGGTCACCAACTATTTCTAGTTTAAACCATGTTTTATACGTTGATGGTATTACGATTGAGTTTTTGGAAATAATATCTATTTAATGAGCATACAAATTAGAAGTGTTGTGTATTTGGAAAAAAATTATCGCCATAACATTGATACCGATATTATCGGTTGTCGAATGGTCAGGTGTCGGGATTATTGCTATGAGACCAACAATTTCCTTATCGACGATAAGTGGAAAAAATGTACTACGCTACCCAATAATACTTTATAATGTACTGTATTATATTTACATTATATATAGCGTGGCATGCCATGTGTAACAATATGTACCGTACTCTATGTAATGGATTAACGGCGGTTTATTACGACGGAATAAACCGTACAATTGCACGGTACGAACCGTACAATTATCGCCAATAGTTATCGGTACTGGTGCTATCGCGATAAAAACCCGATATTTGGCAAAAACACCGGCGTCAATGTATCTTGCCAATATATTAATTATCAGCAAGCCAAAAAAAGGTACATATCGATTTTGCTCAAAACCCTGCCGATACGCAACACTACAAATTAGTGTTAGGGTGAACTTCCATTAGAGGAAAAGTGGGGTTTGTCAAGCTCGTGTGCACCTTTGGCACATTTGCACCCCCAGGAGTTCCGAGGCCTCATTCCACCTTGTACAAACTCTATCGTACAGAGGATTGAGGACAACTAGTCGGATCAGATCTTTCTATTTTTACCAGGAAGCACCACGCACTTTAGTTCACCTTAAACGGAGGATGGACTGCGGAGTTAGTCCGGTGCAAAGGTGGTCGCTCCATTAAATGGCATACGTTCTGTGTAACTCTAGCAAAAGGGTACATTGTGGAACGGCACGCAGCCTTTAAGATTGTCCCGTAGATCTTGCTGTTAGCTGTCAACAGGATGTTAGTTTGGGACTAACTGACTGGCAGAGCATTTATGACACCGGGTCAAAGTAAGACGTTTCACGTCAATTCAGGACTTTGTTGCCCACTAGTGTACAAAAAGAGGACTTGTGGCTGTGATTCCCGCTGGAACCAGTCGCCTAACTTTTTGCCCTAAGTGTAGTACAGTATGTTTTGTCTTATATCCGTGCGATGACAATTGGTGGCCGCTGATTGGCTTTTGGTATTGCTTTGAATTTCCACCAACAGTAGGACAAACTTTGGTTGTATAAGGCACTTGGGGCCGAAGGAGACAGGTTGCTTTTTCAGTACTGTCTCTTGAGAAAACCCATAGAGAATTAAATCAATCTTTCTGTTGGAGAACGTTTGCATTTTGTTGTGGACTTTATTGCCATCTTTGTTTTGAATTGTGTTTTGTGGAGACCGTAGCACGGGTGGGTAGTTGGCACTATCCTCGCTTTGGGCAGTTCGGACTTTCGCTGTTTGTAACTAAAAGAGTCTTGTCGGATCCGTACGGTGGAACCGAGAGGGGTGAGGGAGATTCTTACCTGTCTTCGGGGCTCTTGGGAGAGTTTTCTTCTTCTGACTTTGGTCATCGTTGCACTCCAGGGTATGTGAATTCGCTTCACCATTATCATTTATTTATATATTTATTTCCATTCTCTAGGGCAAGGTGATATTGTTTAATCTGAGAGAGCCGATATTTGTTATTTCTATATTTCTGCGTGGGAGTTCTTTGCACACTTTTGTGGTCATCTTTGGTTTTGTCCGGAATTCTTGCGGGCCGGATCGGACGACCCTCCGTCCCTCCCTATTCTTTGGAGAGTGGTCTGGAGCGTAGCACTTAGTGAGCTTCTTGCAGAAAAGCACAGTACTGAAAAAGCTACTGTCCCCTTTGGTTTAAGAGGATAGCTGTTTAGGGTGTTGGACTTTATCAGAGAGATCTAGCTCATCTGCTCCTGTAAGTCATGGGGGGAGGAGAAACTCAGGATAAGGATCCTTCCGCTGTCAGTCCGGAAGAACAGGAGAGACAAGAAGCGGTAGCACAAGAGGAAGAGTCACAGGTGCCTGAGGAAGCAGTCCCTTTCACCTTAGCTTTGAACATTGAACAGTTTCTTTAGGGAATGATGCCTGAGCCGATTGTAGTTGAGACTCCTCAGAGGCAGACAGAGAGGTAACCCTCACCTCCACCTCCTCCGGTCTTTTCCCCTGAAAACTTTCCGACGTTGTCCGAGGCCGCCAGGGCTATGGCTACGGAGAAGGTAGAAAGACATACTTTTGCTCCCCGATCTCGTAGGAAGGGTTTGGCTCATAAGGAAGCGGTCCCAGGGCATCCTCTCGAGGTGGTACGTTACACCAGATCCAAGGCTCCGATAGTGGAGACATACATGGACCCGTAACTGTTGTCGGATCCTAACAGACTCGGTCGTAAGAAGATTCTAGCCCTTCACAATATCCATGAGTTGAAGGTTAAGAAAGAGCTGGTGCAACGGGTTGCCAGAAGCGACCGAGCCCGGATTATACGCCCAGTGGGAGGAGTAGTGGAGATCCTGAGTAGCTCGTTCGAGAGTGGCTCTCCCATCTCAGCTCGAGACCAACCGGAGATGCCGTCTACTACCCGACAACAGCCCACCGTATCTCAAGAAGCTGCCACCAGTAGACCTTCTTGGGGCAGAGCAACTTCTTGGGGCCGGACCACGGAAGGGAGTAGCAAGCGGAAGTTACCCAAGCCTCAGAGAGATTTCCGCTTCAACCATCGAGACAGCAAAGGTCGATTTGCTCCCCTAGTCAAAAAAGAGCCGTTCTTTCCTTCTGCCTCAATTCCCCCAAGTTCTATGTCTCATTCTGAACCAGTTGTCCGACCATCAGAAGGACTATGGCGTTCAAGACCTACAGACCCCGAGGTACCCGGTTTGGGGATTGCAGATCTCTTGGGTGTGGTGAGCAGCACCCAGAAATTGGTTGAGGTCCTGCAATTGCAGGATAAGGCTACGACGGGGGCTGGACCCGCCGCAATAGATTGGGATGCTATTGAAGAGGAAATAAAGAGAGCATTGGAACAGGAGCTGATCCTAATACGGGAAGCTAGACAAAGAGCTAGGGGAATCCTTAGTGGACAGGTAGCTCCTCCTCGTAGAACAGGTCCCACAACGGAAGTACAACCTCTGGATCAGGCAACTCCCCCTGTCACGCGAGATCCTAGGACTTCACCAGCACCGAGACAAAAATCTCCTCTTCAGCGGGAAGGGGAGGAAACAACAGGGCCTAACAAAGAGGGGTTGGGTGCAGATTTGCTGAGTAATACGGTAGCCGCGGCTACTGCTCTCCCTACCTTTGTCTCGGTCGCGGGATCTTCCACCGTGGAGGTAGTGGTGCAGCTACAACGCGACCGGAGACTACAGATTTCCCTCAGACTGACCACTCCTCCTCGATCAACCATTCACTCCTCTTCCCCCTCGCCATCCATCTCTCCCGCGGGAGCAGTCCGTGGGTCACCAGGTCCACTTCGCTTACCCCCCAAACCCGACGTCTACTCGCCTCCTCACAGACGGTCGCCATATTTTAGTTCCGAAACTCCTCTTCCCGAAGATTCCCAGAGGCTACCAAGGAAGCACACTCCTTTCAGGAAACAGTCACCTTCTCTTCCAAGCTTCTAGTCATCCCCCTCTCCACCGCCATCTATTCCCCAGGGACCTCGTCCTAGTCTTCATATACCATCGGAAAAGGAAGTTCTCCGGAAAGCACGCGCTTCTTCTGGATATAGGGAGGCAGACGACTATCCCACTTTTTCAAGAGCCATACCTTCCTCATTGGGGGGGGGGGGGGGCACTGCTGGAACAACCGCCCTTCATATTGGAGGAGGGACCCGTTCAAACCTTGAGGTAGTAGATCTCACCGGCTCAATTTGTCAGCCTGACCGGACAAGCATCACCAAGGTTCCCCAAGCTTACCGAAGAAGAAAGCAGAATGGGAGACATCCGGATCTTCACCGAGGACAACTCTAGAATTGTTTTCTCTGATTTCGAACTCTTGTGGAAATCCTTCTCGCAGTCTGAAATCAAGAAATAGAGAGGGGGGGCATCCCAGCAGACTTTGAAACCACGCTGTTCCCAATGATGGTCAATTATCTAGCCGGAGGAGCTTTGGCGGACTATAAAGAACGTCAGCCTTTGTTGATGGCTCCAATCATCAAAATATAAGATCCGGTTGGACGCCGAGGCTCTTCAGGCAGAGGCCGACCTAGCTGCTGCCGCCGCAGCTCCTCTTACCCCCACTTTCACCATGGACATGAAACTGCAGGCCCAGGGCAGGGCCTATATAAACCACTTGCAGGCTGTATAGGCCGCTAAGGTAGCCACCCGGATGGTCGCCAACCCGAATCCTTGCAGCACTCTTCTGGACGCATGGAGACTCCTTTACACAGAAAGGAACGAAACTGCAATTAAGGAGTTTAGAGACTTCCGCTGTTTGAAGAATGAAACACCTCAGACGCTGTTCAATCGCCTCTCCAGCCTGTGCTAGAAGACCGAATTGTCCACCATTGTTACCCCGGCTATGGCCACTAAGTATTATGTCGCTGTTCGAAATTCGTTCGGGCCAACAGGACACGCAGCTCTCGACAATTGGAGTGCTAGTCAGGCCATTCACGACCGGAATCCCACGGCTCAGGAAATCTCATTGGCCGCCATGGAGTTGTATGATCATTTTGTGCACAGCGAAGCGAGGGAAAAGGATGTTAACGGGAAATCGAGAGCCAACTTTGCAGGTTTCGCCGGGGAATCATCTCTCAGCCAAGAGGAACACACCAAACTTCAAGCTTTGCGGAAGCTTAAAGGGAAACAAGAATCTGACAGCAAACCCGAACTTGCAATGGGCGCGGACGAAAGAGTTTACCTTTACAATTGCCTGAACTACAACCAAACCGGTCACGGGTGGAAACGATGTCCAAGGAAGCTCAACCCAGAACTCGCTATCAAGCAAAAGTAGTTTGAGAAAGAACGTGCAGAACGTACCCGAAAGCAGCAGGAACGCAAACAAGGAGGAGGAGGAAGAGGAGGAGGAGACCACACGCCAGTCAACAAGGACACCTATAAACCTACCCCACGGTCTGAAACCGCTAAGATGTCTCAATCCCAGTTGAGACAAATTAGACTTCCTTAATTTGATGATGCTCAGATCTCAAACGAGCTAAGGGGAAAGTATACTACTGAGGGGTCAAAATATGAGGCCTGTGGGTTCATGGGCCATAAAGAAGGACAATGTTTCCGGAAAAATGGAGTCCCAAAGGAGATGATGCAATATGCCTTGTTCACAGGAGAAGGGGAAACAACCGTTAATCCTCTTCCATTACAACTTTTGTATCCCTGGTGACGTCAATCTACAGATGAACCAGGACCCAGCAGACTGACTCCAGAACATATCATTCAGCAGCAGAGCACTCAATTGGCCGCCTTGGCGGCAAAGCTGGCTTCTCTCCGCCTGGGATAACCTGCCAGCGCACATCATCCTCTTACGCCTGCTTAAAAACTGCAGAAACAAAAACAAGAATTGTTACAAAAGGTAGCGGAGCTGGAGTAGCAGACTACGGTGGGTGAAGATGATGATGAACTAATGGGTTGGGATATGGAGCCGCCGAAGGCTCATCATGCCCGGACATTTCTGTCCGGGGCATGGAACGTTGGTGTAGGGGACAGTCGCAGGCAACTCCGCTCTACAACGTCCTCCCAAAGAAAGGAGAAACAGCCAATGGAACCAAAGGACCACAGCCGCAAAGCCAGGGGTTCCTTATCCTTTACACCGCGGGCAGTCCTTCTGAACAATGACATTGGACTGGGCCTGAAACCGACTCATCCGCCTCCCTCTGCTCGAAAGAAAAATCCTCTTGCAACCCCCGAAACAGATTAGGAATGGTTTGAAAGATACTTTGTCGAGAGACCACCCACGAATCCGCCAGTGACACCTCCGACAACAAATTTTGTAGCAGAAAGTGAGGAAGAAGGGGGGGGGGAGACAAGAGAAATTTGAGGACGCGGACTCACCAATTTCATCGCCCAAATCTCACCCTTCTTCCTCCAAACCGATAGTCATGCTAGTACGGCACTTGATGCCCTACGCCCTGACGCACGTTAAGACGCTATCTTCCTCCCACAATCTGCCTGAAAAAACCCTCATTCAGGAACTAGGGGAAGAGATTCACACCAGGAGGGAAAGGGTCGCATTGGCTGAACCACCCAAGATCGTCTTCATGTCGACGAAACCAAAAACTTCTATGGCGGATAGAGATTATAAGGTCGTGTCAGTGGCTGTTATTCTAAACAGAACGGGAAATTTTAAACTTAATGGATACGGTGGGTACTAGGATGCAGTGGTGGATATCGGAGCTCTCCCTAATCTAATCACCACCTCAGCATAACAACAAATGCCCGAGGAACTCCGACCAAAAATCAGCCCAAGTGACATATGTCTGAGCACGGTCAACAGTGGGAGCTAATCAATATATGGTATAATAAAAGCCATGGAAATAGAATTTGCGGATGACGCAGGCCAGCACGTTCAAATTCAGCTCCCATTCCTAGTGGTGGAAGGCAAACAATTCGAAATTTTGCTGGGAATGGCAACATGGACGAGATTGAACATTAAATTGAGCGTATGGAAAGAACTAATTACAGTCTCAGACTCGGAGGATCCGGAGAGCACCACAGTAGTGGTGGTCACCTTGGATTTATGGAACCGAGGAAAAATAGTTGTTCCGGTGTCTGGATGCTATCCCGTATACTCTACCTCAACCCCTTCGGAGTTGTTTGACTACTCCACCGATATCGCCAATTCCATCTAGCAATTCACTATTTCCAACCGGTGGGAAAAGGAGTACCAAAACCGATTAAGACAGATGGCCACACTTTGGCGGGAATTGGACAAGAGCTTTGCCGCAATATTATGCGGAACAGCAAAGGTTCCCCGGTCAGAACTTCTAACGGCTCCTAACAAAGGGGAAGACTTCAATCGACAGGTGGTGTCACTAGAGGTCCTCCCCTCATGACTCAAGGTTCTATCACTATTTTCCTTCATTAGCTCTGATCTGGAGGTCGTCCTAAAAGCTGGATACCAAGTAGAAGCTTACTCAGCAGTTGAAATTGATCTGGACGCCCGTGCTGTCAGTGAGTACCGACTGCAATGAAACTCTGAGACCTCCATAAGTCCTCAGAGTGGACAGCTTCCAAGAAGCCTCTAGGATAACCCCGACCCCTTTGTGTTTCAGCAAAAACAACTGCCACCCTGGCAAACAAAAACTCTGACCACTTGTCTGTGAAGTTAAGACTCTTGTGAGTAGATAGCAAAAAGAATCACTGAATTTGCTCCCTTGAGCAGTAAGTTATGGAGGGTCAAAGTTGACCTTTTGTATAGACGCTCTTTGGGAGAGAGGGTCCTATCTCCTAATTTTCCTAAGTCCTATCTCTCTCAGAGACTCTATCTACTCATGTACGGAACCAATCAGATTACGGTTCCGTACGCAAAAGTACAGCTTGTTGTCTTTTTGGAAAGCTTTCAGTCTCAGAGCAGTGCAGCTGCTTTACAGACAAAGCAGCGCAGCTGCTATATAGACAGAGTAGCGCAGCTGCTATACAACAGAGCAACGCAGCTGCTATACAGTAGAGCAGCTGCTGTACAGCAGAGCAGCTGCTATACAGTAGAGCAGCTGCTATACAGCAGAGCAACTGCTATATTGCAGAGCAACGCAGCAGCAGAGCAACGCAGCAGCGAAGTTGCAACAGAGACAGGACAACGCAACCACGATTATATTTGATATGCTCCGTACGGACAACGCATCGTCTGATATTGTTAATGTGATTCTGTACAGGATAGAGCACTGCGATAGATACGATTCTAAGTAGCTTAGTGATAACTCAGTGGTAGCTTAGTGATAGCTCAATGGTAGCTGAGTGATAGCTCAATGGTAGCTTGACAGATTAGTGGTAGCTTGGTGGTTTGATGTACCTCTCAAGTACACTGGTGTTGCCAGTTCAACACAAGTATAAGACTTAGGACCCATAACATATTATGCATCCAGACTTCCAAGTAGTAAAAATGCAGACAGCTTTTGGGAAACTTTTGAGTATTATATCTTGAGTGTTGTCGGGTCAATTGTGCTGAAACTTTGGGAGTTATAATTGTTTATGCTACTCTATATTGTGATATAGTTTTGTGAAGTTTGGATGCTTGTATAAGAATTGGTGAGCACTTAAGAACAGCTGTTTGGTAGGATTCTTAATAGCTTCTGAGAGTGTATCATGTCTATTCTACTACTACTTGTTGAAATTTAAGTATTTTCTAGGCGGAATTCTTGCGGGCCGGATCGGACGACCCTTTGTCCCTCCCTATTTTTTGGAGAGTGGTCTGGAGCGTAGCACTTAGTGAGCTTCCGGCAGAAAAGTGGACATCTCACCTAAACACCTCGGTTTCCAAGCACGCTCGACAAGTTGTTTACTGGATGCCGTACGATATCGTACACATTTGTACCATTTTTTTTATTTTGTCAGACGAAACATGTCTACTGGATGGCTCCAATATTATAGGCGTAAGTATCGACCGTTGGATTTTTCACTTTTTTAGATTCGCGAAGCAATCGCGCACATCGTCCAGTTTGAAGAGAATCTCCTCGGCGAGGAGAGTTTCTTCAGACTGGTCACGTACCATTGGTACACGTAAAAAGTAAAAAAAAGATCCACCACGAACAGGCAATGAGAATCGAACACGTCGTACATGCCATGTGCGTTCCGCCACGGTGTATGAAGGTCGACCGAAATATCTTCGCACGAGTCTTTTGACATTCCCTAACCTTAAAAGTTTGCGGCGCCTTTTTGACATTCCGTTTTGAAATTTTGATTTTCAATTTTAAAATTCAAATCTGGTCGCAAAATTTTCGTACGAATCATTAACTACACCGCGAATCGTAATTAGAGTTATGTACGCTAATTCCGTCACCCCAAATTTTGACTCTATCACAATAAAGAGAGTACATTATTCTAAATTATTATTTATGTTATTTAAGGTACTTTTTGAATGAGCGTTAAAAACTCTAATACAGTGTCGTTTTAAATAGTGTGGCGTACGGCCGGTGTTTGACAGTGCAAAATTGTTCTTTATGAAGTAAAAAGTACAAATAATGATTTAGTACATGCCGTTTTCATGTAACAACGTTTTAACAAACCGCGTAATGCAAACGTCATAATGACGTGAAACTGTACGTTTTGTCAAATATTGTAATTGTACATAATTAACAGTGGATATTTTCAGCGCCCAAATTAGAGTTATTGATAAACTAGAGTTATATTTTGTTTACTTTTTTTACTCTAATTTTTTCTTTACTCTAATTACGATTCGCGGTGTACCTCTGCTACAAATATTATGTACAGATTTTCACTTGAAGAATATTTCTATATTTTAAGAATCTGAAAACTATCCTACGTGTCGCAAATCATAATTGAGAAACGATGTCTCGACATAATGGAAGGTCGTGCCAGTAAACACTAGAAATAGACGTATCCGCATGTTTACTGGGACCGCCTAATGGAGAACAGGCCTTAGGGTGACGTTGCATCAGGCGAAAAGTGGCGTAGTTTACATAAATCTGCGACCCTCCGTACCAAATCGTACCGCCTATTTTGTTTTTATCCGAAAAACAACATTACAGAGAATCTTGTCGATACTCTCCAAAGGTCTTAGAGGCAATAGTGGCCGTCGGATGTTCATCTACGAGGAGTTCGCTTCATTTTTTTTTGTAACTGTCAACCCACCTCGAGGAGGTGGGTTGGCGGATACAGAAAAAAAAAGTCGTGACACGCTGGACAATTAAGCTACGTGTCATGATGGAAAACCAACGAAAAATCATAAGATTTGCACATGACACGCGGTTTCCAAAATACAACCGAAAATAAAAACGATTTCGTAACATTCCCTCGTCACGCTATTTTCGTTAACTTTTGTTCGTCACACTATTTCTCTCAAAGGACTTTCGTTATGTTCGAAAACCCGAAACCCTAAAAAATGAGTTGGCGTACAGACTGGCGTATGCAAAAAGTATAAAAGTTTTGTCGTATGATTACTTAGTACGCAGGTACATGGTACGCAAGTCAAGATTTTAAGTTAAGTTTGTCGGTGCTAAAAATCCGAAAGATATTCAATATCGGATCGTATCTTGCGCGGCGCCAGTCAATTTAGAACACGTGGCTTACACGCTCTACGTGATGGAACATCGACACAATCGACCCGGTCTGTAGAGTTTGCCGTACAATTATAGAAACGTATGATGGAACTTCACCCTTAGATGTACAAATTAGCGTTAATTTATGTTGGCGCTAAACCTTTGAACCCAAAATAGAATGACAAAACTTATTTTTGCTTTGTCGTTTTTATAAAAGGGAAAAACATTGTAGTGGCATTCCGTCTCTGATGATAACGATAATTGACCGTTGATTTTTTTTGTGTAAGATCTTGAGCCGTTGAGTGTTTTGAGTTTTGATTGGCGTCTCTGGTGACAACGATAATTGATCGTCGATCGTTTTGTGTAAGATCGTGAGCCGTTGAGTGATTTGAGTTTTGATTGGCTTTGTCATGTTTCATTTTGATGTAATGAAAAGAGACACGTGGTACAATCTTATTTGTTGTGTTTCGCGTGGTTGTAGTGGTATGATAAAAGGCCAAACAAAATCGACGTCACGCCAAAATGTCGTGATATCAATACCGGTTGAGTACACCGCCAATCGCTATTAGAGTATATAACGCCAATTCGGTGCCCTTTTTTCAAAAAAAAAAACCTGAAATACAATTAATAACGCTATTTAAGTACGTGGACCATAATCTGCCACGTCTCAAGTACTAAATTAGAATCAATAACGCTAATTGTTTTTTGACACCCTTAGTCGTCAAATCTTGACAAGTAGCAAGAGTGAGGGTAACTTTAGCACGTGCTAAAGTTACAGTTATTTTATGTCATTTTACTCCATAACTTACAAAAAAATGAGAAAATTCGCAGCCGTACCAAAAAATAGAAATTACCACCGTACAAGTTTCGTTACCATTAAAATTTATACGTACAGTAGTTTGTCATCTAGCGCGATACAATTTGTCATCTAGCGCATTTTGACCCACTTTCGCGTCCTTTCAGCACATGTTCAAACTTTATATCAAATCACCTCGCGAGGTGATTTGAAAAAAAGTCCAATAAGGTGAGCGAATAAGCAGACGCTGTCACAAGTGTCGGAAGTTTTTTACAATTTTTGTGCGTGGAGTAACAAAACAAAATCAAACTGCACGTTTCTAGCCAATACGTACTGATATCCGTGCACTGATTTCCGTAGAGTTCTCTCTTAAACACACGTGTTTTCACACATACGGCGTAGGAAAAACATTGGGACCTTGTCGGCAAGTTTGGGAAAACGAAAAACAAAACCATAGTTCAAAAGAAGTCGTCTTTATGGTAGGCCTTTGGTCGTGGCCTTTATCGTAAGTTGTGTTATGGGATTTTCATATGATCTTACTAGATCGCTACTTTGATCAGCGACCGTCCGATCGTCCTAATCTAACGGTGTAAATCAAAATTTTTGGTTTGAGTGTTTGAATTGGTCCAATTTTTGGTCCGAATGTTTTAATTGGTCCGAATAGGTCCAAATACAATATGGGTCTTAAGATCATATTGTATGTTTTGCATACAATAGGCATATTGTATAGGCCTACTTTCACCTACTTTTGAACTATGAACGAAACCGCATTTCTGTGCGATAATGAAAGGTTGTTTAGAGTTTCGAAACGTCGACAATGTGGCGTACGGACATTACAAAGTCACAAAAATTGTACAGCGTGCGGAGAGACGCCTCAAATTGAAGCGGAGTGGAAGTTTTGCCTCATTTTGTGTACCACTTCATCTGTCACATTGTTTCGTACACATCTACGTAAGTCACTTTTTTAAGTGACAAGTTATTTGCGTTTACATCCGAATGATCTGAAAGTTGCACGGAGAATCTTTGCTAAAAAACAAAGTAGCAAGACTAAGTGTCGGTTACATGCGAAAGTGCCCTTAGTTCTTACATTGAATGTAGAATTGTGTACGTATAACCAAATAACAGTCGTACGGTACAATTAGTCGGTCGTATGCTAAGAAAAATCTGCAGTAAAAACATTCTTGATCATATAGCAGATTAACCGCAGACAATATAAATTGTAGAGTACACCGTGAATCGTTATTAGCCTTATGTACGCTATATCGGCACCCCGAAATTTTGACATTGATACCTTAATTATAATAAATTACAATATTTACGGACATGGACCATAATCTGCCACGTCTCCAGGCACTAAGTTAGAATGAATGACGCTAATTTTTTCTTTACACTAATAATTTTTATACGCTAATAACAATTCAAGGTGTACTGTATAGTGTAGAATTGTACTTGACAGTAACAGTACACCGCTAATTGGAATTAGAGTAATGAGAGTACAAAAACTAGAAAAAACAATTAGAGTAATAAACGCTAATTTGTGTGATAGAGTTGTTTCAACTATGAAGTTTACTCTAATTTATTTAAGTAATCTAATTTGGCACGTTAATATCCTTTACTGTAAATAAAGTATTCATACAAAATTTGGCAAAACGTACAGTATATCGACACTATGACGTTTTCTCTACGTGGATTTTTAAAATGCAGTTACATGATAACGACCTGTATTAAATCATTATTTGTACTTTTTTACTTAGTAAAGCACAATTTTGCACGGTCGTAGGACGTCCGTACTCCAAACTATTTGAAACGAACCTATATTATAATTAAAAACGCTAAATAAACTTTACCTTAAATAGAATAATGAAAAAATTAGAATCATTTACTGTATTTCATGTGATAGAGTCGAAATTTCGAGCGACCGAATTAGAGTAATTTACTCTAATTACGATTCGAGGTGTACTGTACACCGTGAATCGTTATTCGCGTAAAGGTTTCTTTAGCGTATAGGAACAATTACCGTCATTTACGCTAATTGAGAATTTGATTTTTTTTCAAAAAAAACATACATTCTATTTTTTTAAGAATACTAATTTGTTTTTTTTTTTAAAATTTAATACCCGTCCCAAACATGTAAACACTAGTTTATGTAGTTTTCTGATTTTGTTGAAAAAGTACGCCGTCACGTAATTTATGTATTCGTATGTGTTAGACTATTGTAGTGCAATTAAGCGTCAGCGCTACGCCGTAAAGCGTACATTTTTTGTTCAGTTGTAGGATTTGTAGGTTATATGGTTTGAATGATAACGCAATGATTGTTGATAAAAAAGTTGGTCCCTTGTCCGTTGTTCCTCGATACTGTACGTTAATAAGGGTTCTTAACGCTAATAATGGCGCTATGATTTGTTTTATTAGAGTAAATTGATGCTAATATGTGTCTTAACTCTAAATAGGTTGTACTCCAATATGTATCTTTGGCTTGTGACCGGTATTAGCGTTAATGTTATCATGTATTAGAGTAAACATTTATTCTAAATTTGTTCAAAATGTACAAACTTAACAACCAGATCATCTCACGCATAATGTGATTGGTCGACGCGAATTACACAACCATATCATCTCACGCGTAATGTGATTGGTCGACGCGAATTACACATGGCCAGTTTCATATCCACGCGAACATTACGGCTCCAGCAAGATGTTACACAAACCGCCTATCATTCCCGCTGCCATCCCAAAATCGAATCGTACATTTAATCTGCAGCAGCGTTTACCATGGCCCTTTCATGAGAATTGTCCACGTGCATACTCCCTCAACCAAATTGGCGCAATTTTTGAAACTTTCCCGCTTGCACTGTGTCATTTTAAAAACTTTGATAATTCACTTTCATGCAAAATATTAACATTCAAATTTTGAACACCAAAAGGGTGGGGAATTGTTTCCCGCTTTTTAATCCCAAAACTTTCTTTTTACATCGTCTATATATCAGGCTTTCAGGCCAACGATGGCACTGACTTTCCACATTCTCCATTTAGCTTGGCTTTTGCACTCTTTTACTTTGCTTTATATCCTTTCTTGTCCAAAACGCTTGCTTATTTCCTGCAAATATGTGGCCCATAACTTCCCATATTACCACTTTTTTTGCGGCGAAAAACATAGCTACGGCTGAAGTTTTGCCACCCACGGTTCAAGAGGACGAAGCTATGGCTGAAGTTTTGCCACCCACGATTCAAGAGGACGAAGCTACGGCTGAAGTTTTGCCACCCACGGTTCAAGAGGACAAAGCTACGGCTGAATTTTTGCCACCCAAGGTTCAAAAGGACAACGATTGGAGGGAAGCCTAAGGCCCCGACCCACTGATTGAAGAAATGGGAATACCCGTCGTAGACCCATTATTGGAAGGTGCTGCCACCGGAGAAATGGACTCACCGAGTGGGTCGTACGGGAACGATCCAGTGGCGATCCGAAAAACTCAGCAAGTTTCAAGGAAGATTACTCGACTACGAGTAATCAATTGGATGATTGCTGATTTCCATGAGAATAGAAAGGTGGGGCTCATCCCGAGGGCCTTCAAAAAGTTTCCCCAACATTTTACAGTATAACACAAGTATAACACAAGTAAGAGTATTACCATTCCTCCTTACCTTCAAATGGCAATTTTCGAATGCCTAATTTGACGACATTAGGTGAGGAACAAAGGGAAGTTAGAAGAAGCTTCTGTCCACAAAACATTAGCTTGGTCTCTTACCCTCGTGGCTCAACCCTTCTTATTAAAGTGCTTTCCACTACTCTCCACTCTTAATAATTCTATCTCTTAACTACTAAAACACTATTTAGTTAGTAAGAGATTTCAATGCAAAAATGCCTTTTCTCCAATTTGGTATTAATCGCTCAAGACCAAGATCAGCCGTAATCTCCACAAACTTTTCCAAAGGAAAAGATGTCTAGTCTCCGCTTACACTTCACTATTTATTAGTGTTGTGTATCGGTAAAAAACTTATCGCGATAACACCGATACCGATAGTTATCGGTTATCGAACGGTCAGAGGTTCCGATATATCGGTCTGGGACCAACAAATTCCATATCGGCGATAACTTAAAAAAAAATATAGTATGCATACAATAGTACTTTATAACATACTGTATTATTTTATAGACTTTATATAGCGTGGCATGCCACGTATAGAAATCTGTTCCGTTACAGTTTAACTGCGATTTATTACGGTAAACGCGGCACATAAACGTTGGATGGTTAACTGGACGAAAACTTTACGGCGACGTACGGAAATTTACTAAAAACCTGGTGAACATGGAACTGGAAAAGGACGGCTGACACAAAAGTGCAACGGACGCAAAATAACATTCTGCGCGTCGCCGAAATCGAACGGACGAATTGGAATGGGAAAACTCGAACGGACGGGCCAGCGTGAGCGCCGGCATCCCGGAATGGCTCTTTTGGCAGCTTTTGCCAAAAAAGCCGACAGATTGACACGTGGCAGGTCCCCAGTGGATCGACAAAGCCATGGCGTCGGATGTGAAAGGTACATCGTTTTTACTGGATCCGTATCAAAATCGTACAGATTTCATGGCGGCTAAGGTACTTTCTATGCTTGTACACGTCCGGAGAATATGACGTACAGTTGAGTGTACAAACCGTACATCTACATGTACGGTCCGTACAGTTATCGCCGATAAATATTGTTATCGGCATTATCGCCGATAAGTACCCGATATTATCGGCTACTTATCGGCGATAAGGCCGATGTCGATATATCGTACCAATATATCGATTATCGGATACTCGAAAAAAGGCCCATATCGGTTATCGGCAAATCCTTACCGATACACAACACTACTATTTATCCATCATCGCCCTGGACTCGCCAGGCCAGAGTCAACCGCCAGTTGAACAGGCTTTTACCTGGGCAAATCATTGATCAGCAATGACTCGGACTGACCAATGCAAAAACGTGCGAAATCTCTTACTAACTACTTAGCACTTTACTAACCAATCAAGCGTTACTTTTCACTACGTAACATTTACGTGCAAAAGTGCGCGCCAAATGAAACGCGACTTTGCACGATCGTGCGTCACAAATTTCGCACGCGAAACTTCCTCCGAAATTCCCTTAAGTGAAAGTGACGTTTCGTACTAAAATTTGTACGAAACGAACCACCGTGCATACTAAACGTTTCATTAGAACTTTATGAAACGTACACGCGAAGTTTCGGTACTAATTTGACCCTTAACCCGTTTCAATGATACCCACTTGTTATTTAGACTCCACACTGTCACCTAAATACACCAATCGCTACAACTTTTAAAATATAACTCGAAACAGCGTGATTCTTTCGCGAACGTCTACCAAATTTAGTATTCCATAATCATAATACCTAAGAACCTCTTTATGAACAAGTTCAATCCTCTATTACTGTTACAATACCCTTCGAAAACGTGGCGAGAGTATATGAGATACTTCACGTGTTAAGCATATTGGACATTGCTCAAAATAATAAGTCAACACAATGGAGGCCACTTATGAACCATGTCATTTCGGAAGGTCCCGATATTAAGGGATGTCATCAATTGCGCAACTTTAACGATCTATTTTACAAAACCAAGGGCTTTGATAGGGTGTTTTAAAGACTTCATGCCCTATAAAATGGCACATGTACGATATATTAAAAAGACAAGGAGACCTTGCGACATACCTATAGGGCTCTATCACACATTTACTATAAATTATTAGATAACGTACACTAAAAAGTTGTTGAAAACGACTGTAAACGACATTAGCTATGTAGTTTGGCGGGCCAATGGTACGTGTGTGGCGAGACAATGTAACTGTATTTTATTTTATTTAAGCATGTGATAAAGTTCTAACAAATAAAATAACTATTAGAGGGTCAAATTAGCTAGTAAAACTTAAAGTGGCAAATGTCCTCTAATGGAACTCTTGTCGGCTAAAGTTTGTAACTTTATTTGGAGTAAGAAGCACAACAAGGATAAATTTTTTAGTTTATTTTAGATGGGTCGCACAAGAGCTTATAAAAGATGGCAGAACGATCAACAATTTTGAAAACATTTGCAACTTGATCTTAGATAACTACTCGAAATGGGTGTCACGTGTAACAAATGACAAACGTCTTACAAACTCGTTGCTTTGCAATAACCATTTGACTCAAGAAAAGTGAGCATGGAAAGCCCCTTAAAGTAGTAGATTTTTACTTAGAAAAGATAATACATAATTTCAACACAATAATAAGACGAACACCTGCGTAGGCTTTGGGACAACAACAAGGCGTACGCCACCAAAAGTGGTATGTTAGTGGGCAAGACAAGTCCACGAACAAGTTCGTAAGCCATCCTAAAACAACAAATAAAAACCATCCAATCAACTTTATTGAACAAAAAACATTGCTTAAAAGGTCTTCTCTCATGAACTCGTGGGCGAAAGATTAGGAGATAGGACCAAAATCGTGCAAACGTTTCTCGATCAAGATCGATGGGTTATAAACATCATAAGGTCTAATAAAAGGCAAAAAACACTTGGGTATGGGGGGCGAAAAATATATTATAAAATAACATAATATTAACAACATTATTAATTATGTTAAAAATCGTCAAGTGCCTACAGAGATGCTCACACATGATAAATCAAATCTCACAGCGGAAACTTAAACAAACATATTCCACATAAAACACTCACGGCTCAA
Source organism: Zygnema cylindricum (assembly GCA_037447655.1). Lineage (NCBI taxonomy): Eukaryota > Viridiplantae > Streptophyta > Zygnematophyceae > Zygnematales > Zygnemataceae > Zygnema > Zygnema cylindricum. The sequence continues at coordinate 192,076 of JBBHKE010002320.1, forward strand.
AATAGAACATATCAGCCAAATATCAGTATATTAAGCCGAAGATTTCTCATACAACCTGTCTCCTTCACAGTTTTTCCCTCCTTAAATCTTCTTCTCTCTCTACATCTTTCTCCTTAACACATGATGCATCTCTACACAGATTGCATGATGCATCTCCCTAGACTGCATACAAAATTGATAGTAACACAGGCTAATATACCTTCTTAACACCGACAATTACTGACCACTTACTCCACTAACTGAAAACAGACGAGGGCGCCGAAGTCCACATGCAGACGCGCGCCTAAAAAGACATTCAAGCGCCGAAACAAAGTGACATGCACTAAAGGAACTAGAGACGTATAGCGTACTAAATATCATTGTCACCGTTCAGATAATACAAAACAAACGAAACCAAACTGAACAAGAAAAGGTTAGTTAGCATGTCATCTATCATATTCTCATCCGGCAAATTACACAATTTTACAACTCTTGCAAGTACATTTTCCCTAACAAAATGGAGTCTGACATCCATGTGTTTGCTCTTAAAGTGGTGGCTTCCGTTAGGTGCAATAGCAATGGCCGCCTGGTTGTCACACCTGATATCCTGAGGTCGAGTCTCGTGTATCTAAGTTCTTGTAAAATGGACTTAACCCATAGAAGTTCTTTGAGTGCAGAAGCTGCTTCCATGTATTTTGACTCCATTGTAAATTGTGTTGTAACCTTTTGTAGCTTGGTGCTCTAACATCATATTCCATCTCCGATCTTTAGGACAAAACCGGTTGTAGATTTTTGGCTTTGTATGTCCCCATGGTTGGCGACGCTCCAAGTCTGTAGTTTTACTTCTCCGCCTCCGAGTACTAGCTTAAGATCGCGAGAACCTGCAAGGTATCTTAAAACCCTCTTTGTTCCTTCCGTGTCTGCTCTTTTAGGAATTTGTAGACTCTTGCTCAAGACCCCCACGGCTGACCCCCACGGCTACTGCAACACCAGCTCTCGTATAGTTCATAAAATATATGAGACTTTCGACTACCTGTTTGTATGGTTTTGTGGACATAAAAGCTTCCTCCCCTGACTATAGACTCTCGCTGACCGTTATGCTTGAGTCTGAATTTCTTCCATCCAATTTTTGTCTAAATTCCATGGGAAGCCTTTTGCATCTTTCATCTGAAATTTTTCAAGCATGTTACCTATTGCTTCTTTTTGAGTTAGCATAATCAATCTTTTATTTCTGTCTCTTTATGTCTAACATATATTTGGCTTCACCAAGGTCCTTCAACTCGAATCTTGATCTTAATGCTACCTTAATACGGTTTATTTCATCCATTGACTTGCTGATTATAAGTAAGTCATCGACATATATAACAATTCAAAGTATCCCATCCTTCCTTTGTAAGACATAAACTGAATGATCTGAACTAATTCTTTTGTCTAGTCCACTCAACTAAAAACTAAGTCCAGTCAAAAACTCATCTAGCTTAAGGTTCCATTATCTGGGCTGTTCAAACCATACAAGGATTTTGTCGGTTTACAAACTAAGTGTTCTTTTCCTTTCTCTTCATACATTTCAGGTTGTTTCATATATATAGTTTCCTCTAATTCTCCATGCAAAAAAGTTGTTTTGCCGTCCATCTGATGGACCTCCATATTTTCTATAGCAACTAGACTCAGCAAAATTCTGACTGTAGGAAATATGACAACTGGAGAGAAGGTTTCCTCAAAGTCAATACCTTCTTTTTGATTGTATCCCTTTGCCACAAGTCTGGCTTTATACCTTTCAATGGTGTTGTCTAGGTTTAACTTCACCTTGAACACCCATTTGCTCCCAATGGTTTTTCTAGCCGGAGGAAGATCCACCAGCTCCCACATTTGCGCCTCCATAATTGACTTCATTTCGTCGTTCACCGTTTCAATCTAGTGATTTATCTCCGGAGAAGAGAAGGCTTTCTCAATTGAGAGGGGATCCTTTGTAGTTTTTGAAAAGGCAAAGTGCGAACTTGCTTGCAGATGGCTGCTAGATCTCCTTCCCCTAAAAAATTTTGAGGGTTGAAATCGTCGGCAACTTGCGATTTGTCTTATTTTGAACCGTGACAGTTGCTCGATCCGATGAGTTAACAACTTGATCTGTTTGAAGAGAATCTTGTGGTGAGGCATACGTAGTTCGATTATCTTGAAGAGGAACTTGAGATGATTTATATGCAGGTGATGATTGGTGACTGTAATGGAAAAGACACTGGTTGCATGTGTTGAAAGATGATATATTTCTGCACTTGTTCCATTTGTACCTGTGTATCTTGAAATAAATCACCTGAATCCTGTTCATCTTTAAGCTGTATATTTCTAGTTACAATGATTTTTTTTTTATCTAAGATAATACCCGATAACCTTTTGACTGATCATCATATCTCATAAGTATTCCAGCTAAGCCTTTTGCTACTATTTTCCATCTATGCGGTGAGTTATCAAGAACAAAACACTTGCTACCAATGACTCTAAACTTACTAATATCCAGTTTCTTCCCTGTCCACATTTCATAGGGTGTAGTGATAACAAATCTATAGATAATTATGTTTTTAATGTAAACCGCACAGTTAAGTGCCTCAGCCCATAATTTCATATCTAAGCCCTTGTCTGCAAGCATAGATCTAGCACTTTCTGTGACAGTTCTATTTAACCTTTTTGATACACCATTTTGTTCTATTGTATGTGGAACTGTCAGATTGTGACTAATACCTTCTTGGAGAAGAAATTGCTCAAACTCATTGGATATATATTCCCCTCAATTTTGCGATCTCAAGGACAAAATAAGTACTCAATGGAGTTTTTCTGCCCATGCCTTATAGTGTTTGAAGTGAGTGAAGACCTCATTCTTATGTTGCATGAAGTAAACTTTTATGTCACAAGAATAGTCATTGGTAAACCTTACCATATATTGAACACCTCTAGCTGATGGCACTTGAGAATGACCAAGAACATCCAAGTGAATTAACTGTAGAACTTTTTACGACCAGTTTAGAGATTGTTGTGGAAATGGCAATTTGTGTATCTTGCCAAGAGAGCATCCATCACAAGTTTTAATTGGTTGAGTTGTAAGAGAGACACCATCAACTTTGCTTGCATACACCATTTTCTTAAGAATATCATAGTTAATATGTCCTAGTCTCTTATTCCATAGCTCAGAATAGTAGATATTATTTAGAGTAGTTGGTGTAAGATTTGAAAAAAGCGCCTTGTTCCAGCACATATGTGCCGAAGCTCTTATGTCCATAATCCACCCTGCATCTTTTGGACCTTCCATAGCTGCTGCCGTAGGGAATAACTCTGCCTCTTCCTTGTATCAAGGCTGGGAGAATCTCCTCCTTGTATCAAGGCTGGGAGAATCATCTGCATCAGTTGCTGAAGCTGAGAATAGAGCGGTTTCGCGAGATCGATTGCATGAAAAACCTTTATGATACGGACTTTGTTGCCATCTAGGCCTGTATATACCTGTTTCATTAAGTCTCTTTAATTTTGCATAATACCTATATCCATGACCCTTCTCTAAGCAATAAACAAGCTGCAAAGATTATGCATCTGCGTTATTTAAATTCTGATTTTTTAGTAAACCGATTTTATTTTGATTTATCTCGCATCAAGTTCTTGGGCAATTTCTCTTTTAAACCCTACTGGCTTCTATTTATCTTTGCTTTACTCGTTCTCAAAGTCCGTTCAAAGCTTGCCTTTTCCTCCTACATTAAGGATTTTAGTTATTGATTCCTCCTTTAAGATAAGGTTATATGCTAACTAAAATGACCAGCTAGCTTTATAGCTTTATCATGAGTTTTCAACTGAGCAGACTCTCGTTTTATATTACTCGGAAGACCTCTGACAAGTAAAGTTGTCTAGTGAAATTCAGGAAAGGATCCACTAGTGGACGAATGTGCATCAATGAGAGCACGAAAATTATCACAATACTCCACCATACGCCCCCCCGAGTATTTGTATTCCTAAATCTGGCCGGCCACCAAAAGCTCCTCTTGCACATTTGATTTTTCAAATGCAGTTTTCAGTGAATCCCAATTTTTTTTCGCCTTTTTCATTTTTTTCCGAGACATAACCAATTTCTCCGATATGCATATAATGAGGTTGTTTCACGCCAACGAATTCTTCTTCGCCCAAGTCGGATATGTCTCAGCAAGGGAACCATCAAGGACCCCCAACAGATCAAGAGTTTCAAAAGATGACTCAACCATTGTCGCCAAATATGAATATTTTTGGTCATTGAAGACGGGAATCCTTGATGAAAGGCCCATAACGTGTTGTTCTACAACCAGTGTTGCAAGAGGAGACCCAAGAGTAGTAGTGGATATAGACATCTACCCAACAGAAGCTATCAAGTCCCCTCACCAATAGCCAACTTCCAGTTGATACAGAATTTGATATAGAGGTCCAAATGTACTCTAATTGAGTATAACAGTACAGAGGGCAGTATAGAAGCACACCACAAAATTGCAGCACAATTGACTCAGTCAACCATAAGATATAGTTTTTGTAGATTAGTAGAAACTGCCTTTGACAACTATATTCCTAAGACTTGGATGATACAATTTTGTCAGTCCTAAACTAAATACTCACAGAGAGCATCTACTGGTTACACTAATTAAGGTGGCTGTACTACAGTACTGTTCAATGCCACGACAAAGTACTAAATTGTGCTTTACTGTTCCAAGAGTACTTCCAAAACCTATTTTACTATTTCTCTAAATCTGAATAGTGCGACACTATTTTCAAATAGACTAAACTACAAAACCTTGTTCCTCAAATATATACAAATAGAGGACCTTACATTAAATGTTCCGGGTGCTTAGTCAGTAGCAGTCGGTAGTATCCAGCTGACTGTCGTCGTGTAGTATGAAGCACCTGAGTCTGTACAAGTGTGCTTCGTCACTTGTGGTCCCTCGTAAATCGCATCTGTTAATATAATATCCATCGACGACCGCTATGGCTGATCGCACCATTCATTCTCTGGTATGTGGTTTATATTATGTCTGTCCGATTCCGTCAATTCGCTCGTCAATCGCTCGACGCGTGTAAGTGGTTTTCATCATTTCTCCTTGAAACCTCCATTCCCCTTCTTCTGCCAACGCGTGTCTTTATGAACGTACAGTCACTTACTTTCCTATTTGTTACTGTAACACTATTTGAGGTACGTATTACAACCTTACATTCTTAAAATATTGTAAATTCTCATTCTCCCCTCATAACTCTATCTGGTGAGCTAAAGATTTCCAATTTCAACAGTAATAACTTGTTCTTTCTCGTGCCATGTCTTATTTTGTTTTTTTTTCGAGAAAAAATCAACACATAAGGTCCAACTAAGATTTTACAAAGGTCTAAGATTCAACATAGCCTGTTGTATTGTGTTAGGGTATTCATTCGCGAAGCGATTTCCCCATCTTGATATATATTTGGCTACCTCACCACGTGGAGGTGGTTAGACAGCTACATAACGTGTAGAATTGGTACACGTGGATGATAAAGTTAGGTGTCACGATGGACTACCACCATAATTTTCACATGTCGCACATGCCATGTGCTTGTAGACAAGGTGGACGGGAGTCCACCAAATTCTAACCGAAAACCCTTGCCGAAAGATATTTCCTAATGCTTTCTCGTCACGCTCTCATTGCCATCGTTTCAACTTCGTGGTTTTGCTCGCTCACATTTGTTGTTTTTATTTTAACATAAAATTTTGGATCATAAAACTAAAATGAATTTGAAACTTATAACCAGATAAAAAAGAAATCCACAATGGACTGCTTTTCAAAACCCTCCTCATGTTACAATATGTTAAACCCTAAATTAAGTACCCTAAACACCCTAAATTCTCCCCTTCAATAACCCTAAAAGTATTGAAATATTAGCCGTTGTACGTAGATGTAAGTCCGTATAACTGAAATATACGGAAATGTAAAAAAATGTACCCTAAAACACTCAAAATAAAAACCGTCAAAAGTACGAAAAAATATGGACATTGTACGTAAATGTACGAATAAAAGTTGATTCTTTAACAGGAATATATAAGAATGCATGAGAATGTACCCTAAAATTCCCCACCCCCCCCCTTAATAACCTCAAAAGTACTAAAATGTACCAAGACACTACGTAGATGTACGAAAAAGTACGGGTACGTAGTCAGGTACGCATTGAATAACATTTTTTTCATCGTTAAATGCTTATTGTGCGTAGTATTCGCGCGTTCGTTTCGTGCGTATTATGCGCACAGGACAACTATGGTTGTAGAAGACAATATACAAAGATTGAAGGATTTATGTGGTACAATGACTTGGTACGCAAGATCTCGCATAAAAATGGGTCGCTATGAAAAACTTGTACGTGGTACCACTCAAAACAGAACACGTATGCGAAACCTTGTTTAATGGCACTACACGGCGAATCGTAATTAGAGTGAATAACGCTAATTCGGTCGCCCTATATTTTGACTCTATCATGTTAAGTAGAGTTAATGATTCTAAATTTGACATTATAGTATTTAAGGTTATTTTTTAACGAGCGTAAATAACTCTAATACAGTGCCGTTTTAAATAGTTTGGCGTACGCTCGGTGTCTAACCGTGCAAAATTGTACTTTATTCAGTAAATAGTGATTTAACATAGGCCGTTATCATGTAACTCCGTTTTAACAAACCGCGTAGTGCAAACGTCATAATGACGATAAACTGTACGTTTTGTCATATTTTGTACGAATACCTAATTTACTGTAGACATATTCAGCGCGTCAAATTAGAATACTTAAATAAATTAGAGTGAATTCCTTTTTGAAAAAGTTATATCACACAAATTAGAGTTCGTAACTCCAATTATTTTTTTTATTAAATTTTGTACTCTATTTTTTTCTTTACTCTAATTACGATTCGCGGTGTACAGGACAGTACCCAATGGCCCCTAGTTCCAAAATATTACAGCTAGTAACGTTATTTGTACAGTAACGTTGTCCGTACAATCACAGAAACCTCCCGACGGAACTTAGGGTACTTTCGTATGTGCTAAAAGTTACAGTTATTTTCTGTCGTTTTCCTCCGTAACCTAGAAAAAAAAAACGAGAAAATCCGCAGACGTACCAAAAAGTTGAAATCACCACCGTGCGTTTCCTTGAAACTCGATGCAATTTGTCGTCTAGCGCATTTCGACCCACTTTCGCGTCCTTCGAACTTTACATAAAATCACCTCGCAACGTGATTTAATTTAAATGAAGTTCCATGAGGTGATCCAATAGGCAGATGCTGTCGCACTTGTCGGAATATTTTTACAATTATTGTGCGCGGAGTACCAAAAAAAAACACACTGCAATCTTTCCAGCCAGTGCGTACTGTTTTCCGTGCGTTGATTTTTGTACAAGGGTTGTCGTAAGCCCCCTCTCTCAAACACACGTGTTACACATTCGGCGTAGGAAAAACATTGGACACCTGTCGGCAAGTGGGAAGACGAAAAAACGAAACCGCATTTTTGTGCGACAGCGAAAGGTATTTTAGGGTTTTGACACGTCGACAATGTGGCATACGGACATTATGAAGTCACGAAAATTGTACAGCGTGCGGAGAGGAGAGACGCTTCAAATTGAAGCCGAGTGGAAGGTTCGCCTCATTTTGTGTACTGCACCGTCAATCGCTATTAGAGTATATAACGCGAATTCGGTGCCTTTTTAAAAATAAAAAAAACCTTAAATACAATCCATAATTATATTTTTTCCATTATTCTAATTAGGGTTTTATTTCAATTAGCGTTAATAATGGAAGTATACCTCGATGGAAATAGTGTGGCGTACGGAAAGGATATCTCTGTACGAAATGGTACTTTTGAAATACAAAGGCATAAAAAGACACTTAACATTATTGCGCACACATGTGAATGTGCACTGGAAGAAAGAGACGGAAACTCGTAGAAAATAATAACGTTCTCATATGTTCGTCCGTCGACTATGTGAACAACCGACCGTGTGAACAGCGCGACGGCGTACAAATTGTCAGATTTTGTACGGGCACAAATAATAATGTAGACATCGAAAGGGCGGGTATTTATTATTCAGGACAACCCAAATTACAGTTAGGGATTAACTTGTATATATATTTTTTTCAATCTAAAAAAAAATCCCGATTAGTGTTAATAACACTATTTTTTTTTTTACGCTATTTATTCCTTTAATACCGATTGACGGTGTACATGCTGTCGTCTTGTGTTCTTCGACCCACGGCCACGCCAAAAAACGTCATCTTCAAACTTTTCTTTGAAACACTGGGAAGATGTGTTTTAAAACAAAGTATATTCAAAAAACAAACAGGAACACGTATTCGCACGTGTAAACAAATTTACACAAATTTCAAACGAATTAAAGCGACGGTGAAAGGTACAGTATTCGTCATTTTTTGTCCGTTTGCGTCCATCAAAGTACACAATTTGTTTTGTTTTGTAGCTTTTCGTTCAGTACGGATTTTTCCATTCCAGGGGTCTGAAAATTCCGATGCCATTTGACGAAATCGTGAGAAATATCGGAGGGCGCCCCATCAAGTCGCACACGCCGCCTCTCTCATAGCCTGTTCCCACCGGAAAATTATTCACTTCCACAACAGACAGGCGTTCGAATATTGTACGGATTTCCCAGGACCGACTTTTTTGTGCTCATAAATTTTCGGAAAACCGTACAAACTAACTTCCTCAAAACATTGGGGGATATTGAAGTCGGGTTAAAGCATAGATGTTTCATTCGTACTATGCGCAAGTAAAAGTATTTTGAAAAAAAAAACCATGTGCGCATTATTCAAAATTTCATATTTTTTAAAATGCGTTAACCGACTTTGACTTATTATATAATAAAATACGAAAAACTAAAAAAAAAAATCATGATAAAATACAGTACGACATCTTAAACGATTAAAAAATGAAACATTAATCGATACGTATGCACAATTTATTATCCCCAAGTAGACCACCCGTAGGAGCTACAACATGCTCCCACTCAGCTCCTCGAATCCTTGGCATGGCAGCGTTTAATCCTTGGCATGACAGCTTTCACGAAGGTTCGCGGAGGCTAAAATGCGATTTCAATGGCGGCCACAATGTTGGCTTCGTGTCTTCCTAATTTCCTGGTAAGGACAAAAGGTCCAGAAGTCGAAATCTAATTCGAATTAGACCGCGGAAATGAAGTAACGTTTATTTTTTTTTTAAATTCCATACATACACACTGTCCGTACAATTTACACCCGTACTTTACGTACGTCCGTACAAATACATTACGTACAATCTGTCCGTACACGAAAATTATACGAAATTTACGAAAAGTTCAAAAAACCTAAAAAATAACGCATAATCGCAAAATTTTCGAAATTTTAACGAATGAAACATCTATGGGTTAAAGTGGCGTATTTCTTTGAAACAAGCCAATGGTAACCCGAAAAACTGACGTAGCAAAAACAACATCCGAACGGCAATTTCGTTGTTTTCGCGCGAAAAATTTGCAAGACTTGAACTAAGTGGTGCGTTCTTTTGAAACCGTGGTTTGTTTCGAGCCTTTGTTTCGATGACGCCAAAGTGTGTGGCGTGTCACAAGACACCTTCAATCGGAGTTCACGTGCCAAAATTTTGCTTAACAAGACCTGTTTTCCATGAGTTTCGGAAAATCATGGAATGGGCAAAAGTTACAAATGCTTTGGTGGGAACAGGCTATCACGCTGCTTCGCAATTTTTCACAATTTCGTGCCTCATCACAGATAGTACACTATTGACAGCCGTCACGGGCATTGTCGACGTAAACAATTGTCACGCCCTTAAGTGACAACTTCGTTTTGTACACATAGGGACAAGCGAAATCCAGGTGCGCCGGATCTGCTATACAAAACAAAGTAAACTCTCTAAGTTTCAAGTACATGGAGACGCGCCCTTAATTTTAATAATTTTTTCGCCACTTCAAACATTTTTTCTCCGTACACAATTGTGGGATTTTCAATTTGAAATTGCCAATCGGAAGGTGAGAACGTTCCATCTCAATCGAAGCCGTCAGATCCAAAACCCGATGGGTGTGTACGGAGAAAACATAGTTTAAGTGGCGAAAAAATTATTTAGCCTTCGCCCATGGCTGCCTGATATCCTTTTTTGGCTTTCTTTTTCCTTATCTGTCACCAATTGTAGCATGCAGATAATAAAAAGAAAGTATTTTCAAGACCTTTCCATCCATACCCAAATAACCTCTTTCTTTTTTTTTTTTTTTAACCTAATCCGGCCTGTTTGATTCGGTCACCTTTCTACTTTCGTTTTTTGGTTTTTTCGCGCCTAATTTTACATCCCTCTACTCAGCAGAAGAACTCTTTGCCTTTATCACATAAAGAATATATCTCAAGGTGTGCGCTTTGTTATTTTCGCTTCCTTTTAATTTTGCGGCCTTGTCACTGTTATCATTTTAAGTTTTTTTTTGTATATGCTGCCAATTTTAGCGTGTTGGTACTCAAGAGAAAGGATTTTCCAAGACCCTGCTAGATAAAAAGAAAACCACGCTCGCCCATTTTAGCGTGTTGGTACTCAAGATAAAGGATTTTCCAAGACCCTGTTAGATAAAAAAGAAAAAAAAATTCCGCCAACGACCTTCCAAAGGCTTCGACCATGGCTTCCGACTATTGTTTTTTTACCTTCTCTTAACATATTCGGCGCTAAATGGCTGTCGCGTGAGTCTCATGTGATCGTTTTCAAACCCTTTCTACCGTGGCCTTCATCTGCTCCATCCTTTCCCTCGTCATTCTTTAGTTGAGACTGCCAATTTCGGTCGATTTCTCTTTTCCTCTTTTTGGATATCTCTTCCTATCCCTCCCGCCAATATTTGCGGACACCCACGTCTTTCACAAATTTTGGTCAGGTTTCCTGTTGTCGCTCTCTGGCCCTCTTCTTTTGCATATGTGCCGCCAAAAGTTAGTGTACAAAATTAAAAATAAAAATAAAAAAATCTTAGCACTTTTCCTTAATTTCCACATCGACTCTTTCAGATTTTCCGTTTTTCTTTGCCGGATTCGTCCTGTCGAAATTGGCCATCTTTCTGCTATCGATTTTTAGCTTCCTCCTCGTACCTAATTTTTAGTCCTTATACTCAAGAGCTAGGTCTTCCAACAACTGACACGCCTCATACTACTCTCGCTGTCTCGCCTCGTTCGATTCGGCGTTCTTTCTTCTTTTCATTTTTTGAGTCCTTCTCCCTTTCAATTTGCCACTTGCTTTACCATCACAGTACTTTACCGTCGTTATTTTCTTTTCTTTATTCCGGGGACACTTCATTTTTCTTGGAAAATCTTTTCTTTTTTGCCATCTATTTCTCGTTTCCTTTGCCCTTCGGCCTAGCGGACATTTTCGTGGGAATTCTCTGTCTTACGCCCTTTCTATGCACTTGACACTCGGTGAGCCTACCACATCAAAGAAGCAAACCATTAAAAACAACCCAAAAAATTAACAAACAAATAAACACACACACACGAATATTGGTTTTGTTTTTTGGGCTTCAACTTTCATTAGGGGAGTTTTGGATCTAACACCGTTTAGCAAGCCCATCATCCATCAATTGGTTTTTGCGACAAACCAACCCACTTCTTGCCTTTGATCGTCTTTCGATCCTGTATTATCAATCGCCTCTCTTCCTATGGCACCTCAAAAACGACAGGCATCACGGTCTCCTTCCCCGTCATCACCTACACGTTTTCGACTATGTCACTCATTCTCAAGGTTATCTCACCCTCTTGTGTCAACCCCACTACCACCCCTTTTTCTCAACCCTCTCCCCTGCCCGTCGACACCAACGCTGATACCAACCTCATTCCTTCTCCTCCACCTGTGGTACACAATCCCCTATGTCATCTACACCCCGTTATTGTCCCCCTCATCGTCGCGAGACATCAAACACTTTCTCTTTGACCCCCATCCTAAACTCTCACGAGCCCCAACCACCATTGATGAAATGCGCAATATCTGCTCCTCAAGCCCCTCCCAAGGTGGTTCCCCAAGCCGAGCTAACCACTCCACCCCATTATCCTCCCTCCACTTCACTTGTTCCATCTCCCTCTCCGGTTCCTCTCTTTACTTCTTGAAACTCTGTGTCCTCCATTGGACTACAGAATACAGGAAGCCTCTACATAGTTATTAACTAACCCACTTTCAATGGCAACCAATGCTACCCAAGCGGACAAGCAAACAATTTGACTGCACCCCTGTGGAGCTTGGACTCCCCGGAGTCCGTAGGAAAAAGAATCTCTGATAACGCCCAACCAGGCGATAAGTTATGAGGCAGTAAAAATGTTAATTTGTAAAAACTCTCAAAAGGAGTGGTGACTACCTACCAAAATTTTCTAAGTCCTGATTCCCTCTAATAACTTCTATCTACTGAAGTACGGACCAATCACTCGTACCAAAAAGTACTACTGCCGGTGTACCTTTTGTACGGCCTATATACGACAAGGCCATTAAGCGGACGCGTGTCTGCTTTTCGCTAGTATTTACATTTCTCGAAATTCCCATGACCGAATGTCATCTCTCCACATGGCTCCAGGTCATGCCACGTCACCAAACGCCAAAGTGACCACTCCGGGATTTTGGCGATGATGTGCGCCGTTGGATTTGCTGCGAGACGCAATCTTAGCCGTTTTAAACACTTGCGCGACATTTGTTTCGTTGTTGAAACAATATGCGTGGTATTCGTTTTGAAATAGTGTCGTACTTTGTACTTTCATAAAACTGTATTTATGCACGCCGTATACAGTTTTAGTTAAATGGATTTGTTCTTCCCTAAATATATATATATATCTATCACATACTATAACATTAAGCATTGGTCTTAGTCTATTAGGATAAAGCTGACCACTATCGGCCAACTTGACGAACCGGAGGTACCGGGATAAAATACCGGGTCCGTCTGGTATATTTTTAGTAACCTACTAAAAATAACTCTCTGTTGAACTAAGACAGCCATGGATCAACCACCCTCTCTATCCTTCAGTGACTACAACAAGTATGGGGGCTAGAGAGAAGTGGTGGAGGCAAGCTGTCCATCATTTTTCTTTTTCTTTTATGCTAACATATTAAACCTAGAAAATACTCTAGAAATCTATTAATTTCAACACTCCCCTTATTTTCTAGTCTAATTTTAATTTTTCATTCAACCCGCATTTTTCTCGACAATGTTTTAATTTAGGAGAGGGCACAGGTGTGGTCATCATGTCAGCCACCATTTCTTCATCAGGTCTATGCACAAGATTTAAATTTTTTTTTTCAACTTTTTCTCTTACGAAGCTTAATCTTATGTCTATATGTTTTGCTTTGAAATGGTATTTTCGATTGGCTGCAACTGCGATTGCAGCTTAATTATCGCAAAAGATTTCATGCACTCCTTCCTTCATATATCCCACTTCTTGTAACAATGACTTCACCCACATTAGTTCCTTTACACCAGAACAAGACGCCATATACTCAACTTCCATAGTAGACTGAGCAACCACCTTTTGTTGCTTACTGCTCCAACAGCAAGCACCTTCCCCCACATACAAAACATATCCAGAAGTGCATCTTCTCATAGGTGCATCCCCATAACTGGCATCACTCCAAGTGGTGATATCAGTGTGCTCCCCTCCCAAATGCAACCTTAATTCTCTGGTTCCAACCAAATATCTCATGACTCTATTGGCTGCCTCCCAATCTCTCTTCCTAGGATCATTAAGACTCTTACTGAGTACTCCAATTGCTGTCGCTATGTCCGGCCAGGTACAGTTCATAAAATATATTAAACTTCCTACGACTTGTCTATAAGGGATAGACTTCATAAACTCTCTCTCCTCTGGACTCATCTGATCGTCTAAGATCAACACTCCTCCTTGTACACTCCCCTCACTTACCTTTTTCAAGTCTATGGGAGTGGTACAACTGTTAGCATTTTCCATCTGGAATTTCTCAAGCATTTTATCTATTGCTTCTTTCTTTGTAAGTCTGATAATCTTCTTCCCCCTATCTCTCTCCATTTGGATCCCCAAAATATATTTTACCTCCCCTAAATCCTTCATATCAAATCTGACCCATAAGATCTTTCTTTAGCTTATTGATCTTCTCCAAAAACTTACTCAACACAAGCAGATCATCCACATAAATTGCAATAAAAACAACACCAATCTCATCTTCAAACATATAGATAGAATGGTCAAAGCTTATCCGGATATATCCCAGATCGGTGAGAACTCATCTAGTTTTTTATTCCACTGTCGGGGAGCCTGTTTCAGTCCATATAAGGACTTTATGAGCCTGCAGACTTTGCTCTCTTCTCCTTTATCCACGAACCCCTCGGGTTGCCTCATGAAAATGTCTACCTCTAACTCACCATTAAGAAAAGCAGTCTTAATGTCCATCTGGTGTATTTTGATGTCTTCCGCTGCAGCCAGACTGAGGAGAATCCTTACTGATGGGAACCGAACAACTAGAGCAAAGGTCTCATCATAGTCAATCCCCTCCTTTTAGGTGAACCCCTTCGATACCAATCGAGCCTTATATCTCTAATGGTATTATTTGGGTTCAGTTTTAGTTTAAATACCCCTTTACACCCAATAGGTTTTTTGTCTGGAGGACAATCCGCTAGTTCCCAAGTATTTGCTTCCATGATAGAAGCCATCTCATCATTTATGGCTCTAATCCATCTTTCTTTCTCTAGACTATTCACTCCCTCCGAGTAAGACTGAGGCTCATCTGGGTGAGACAGCTTAGTTACCTTATGAGCGGCTTGTTTTTCCTGTATCCTTTTGCTGCTCCTCTTTCCTCCCTAAAACTCTGAAGCTGGAATGGATGGAAGTCTTGGGTTTCTTCTCACTGTCTCATCGCCTCCGCGTCCATGGAAGCATGTCCAGGTCCCGCTTCTTCTATGTCCTCGAAATCCATAGGAGTATGTGAGGTTTCCGGTGAGTCTCTTAGATCTCGGATCTCTCCTGAATCTGCAATCACGGTTTCACTCATGTCCCTTTCGTGAACAACCGAGTTTTCCTCACTTTTGGACTCAAATCTGATTCTTATCTTCTTTGTTTATTTGAAGGTGTCAAATGACTTCCCTTCATCCATAACAACTAAGTTCTTGACCAGAATGATTTCTTTCTTTGCTAAGTCATAGACTCTATATCCCTTAACATCCTCATCATATCCCACAAAGTATCTAGGTTTTCCCTTAGCATTTAGTTTCCAGTTCTTCCTATCCGTGTCAAGACTGTAAACTTGGCTATCAAATACTTTAAGGTGTGAGGTATATGGTTTCCTTCCAACCCATCTCTCATAAGGTGTCACTCCCTTGACTGTTGAGGTTAGGACTCTATTCTTAATGTAGTTGGCATAGTTCATTGCTTCTACCCAAAATCACTTTCCTATTTTCTTGCCGGCCAACAAACTGCATGCACTATCTCCTAGTGTTCAATTTAACCTCTCAGCTACCCCATTTTGTTCCGGGTTATATGGTACAGTTTTCTGGTGTTGCACTCCCTCATCTCTCAAATATTCCTCAAACTGGTTAGAGGTATACTCACCCCCATTTTCACTCCTTATCCTCTTAATGGGGGTTTCATACAACTTCTCACTCCAGGCCTTATATTCTTTGAAGTAAGTTGATGCTTCAGACTTTGTGTTTAGAAAGTAAACTCTAGAGTATCTAGACCAGTCATCAATTATTGTCATCGTAAACCCATTTCCTCCAACCGAAGGTACTTTTGCAGGTCCCCAAATATCTGTGTGGACCAAATATAATACTTTCTCACCTCTATATGTGGCGGCTTTGGGAAAGGGAAGTCTATGAGCCTTACCTTGAGCACAGCCACTACAATCATCCATCATTTCATTATCCCCAAACTGAATGCCTTCTATTGCCCTAAGCTTTTTCATTTCCCTCAACCTATCAAAATGCACATGTCCCTACCGCTTATGCCAAATCATTAACTTAGGAACACCAACATAGTAAGCATTCTTCTTTTCATTATTCAGGTTAAGCCTAAACATTCTTTGGCTACCCTTACCTACTGTGAAGTAAACTTCATCCCCATACTTAGTTGTAAAGACTCCCTTTCTAGTGAATGTATTAAACTCTTTATCATCTAACACAAACGTAGAGACAAGATTTTTACTCAGCTGAGGAAAGTAGAGTACATTTGAGAATATAAGTATAGAAGTCTTACACTCCACTAAGACTTTCAGATTTATGATCTCACTAGATCTGTAGTAACTACTCTCCCATCCCCATACTCTATCTTTACAGTAGGGATCTTTCGTAGCTTAGTGAAGAGTTCTTTATCACGATACATATGCATGGATGCACCTGAGTCGATAATCCATCTTTCCTGCGGGGCTTCACGAATTGCTCCAAGGGCACACTTTTTTCTCCGAGGGATCTCCTTCTCCTCCAGAATCTCGTCAAGAAGAAGCTCCCCATCCTCCTCAGAGGACTCGTCCTCGGTACCTCCTATCACTTTTGTAACCACAAGTGCCTTTTTCTTCCCTCCGGAAGAACCCCCTCCACGGTTCTCTTGGAGCCTTAGCTCCGACAGCTTGACACAATCTGCGATGAAGTGTCCCGACTTTTTGCAAAAATGACAAGTCCCTTTAGGGGCCTCGGTTCTCCAAAATGATCTATTTCCCCTTTGTACGGTTTCTTTGGGTCCTTTCCCCATCGTTCTCCTCCTGTTGCTAGAGCTTTAATGTTCTTTCCTCCTCTCCTAATCTCTATTGTGTTTTCCTGCACAAGTATCATCCTGACCACTGTGTTCCATTTCCATGAACTATCAGGCATTTCCTTTACTCGATACACTATATTCTCTAACTCATTTGGTAACTTCATGATAAGGGTGTTAACTTTCATTTTCATTGTACCTGTCCACCCGGCACTTTCCATCTCCATATACAAACAAAAAATATCATTACAGTGATCTAACATCTTTCCTCCTTTGTAAGTGTAACTCACTAGCTTTTGCTCAGCCAACTGGAGCTCCTCAATAGTTCCAGCTCTATAAATCTCCACCAAACTCGCCCACAACTCCTCGGCCTTGTAAATGTGAAGATGAGGGGAGGCCAAAGCTTGAGTGAGGTGCCTCAGAATGAAGTTCTTGGCAACCATGTTTACATCCTCCTATATTTGAGTATCGTTCTCCGCGGTCTTCACGGTCGCCGCTCCCGGTACTGTGGCAACAGGAGTGAGGGGTGTCTCCTTCCATTTCCCCTTTTTTGACACACTTCGGTCCCCATCATCTGCCTCTTCCGCTGAGGCAGCGGTTGCTGTAGGAAACGTTACTCCTCCAAATCCTGGTGGAGTTCCCGAAGGTGAACGTTTCACTTGACGATACCCCAATATCATTTTTCGCACAAAGCTCCCATCATCATGGCTTCCCAATAGATGAACCCAGATCCATTGAAGGTGAGCACCTTAGAGGATCGGCCCATAACCTGAAACTTTGTGTCCTCCATTGGACTACAGAATACAAGAAGCCTTTAGATATTTATTAACTAACCCACTTTCAATGGCAACCACTACTACCCAAGCAGACAAGTGAAACTCTGAGACCTTCATTGGCCCTCAGAGTATGCAGATCCAAAAGTTGCTAATCTAGATAGTGGCGACTCCTAGTTGATATAATCCCAAATGACTGACTCCTTGACAGTCAAAACCCCAATATATATTCACCCTGTGAAATAACACTTTCTGTGTGCTCAGTTCCACCACAGAATGCAAAGTTAGAATATGAGATTTGGACACATTCACCCACTTTGAGTTTCCCTTAGAAATACCGCCACCCTAACAGACAAAAACTCTGACCGACTACACCCCTCTATAGCCTGGACTCCCTTGAGTCCGCAGCAAAAAGAATCACTGAAAATGGTTAAGTAAATTGATAGATATGGCTGGCCAAAGTTTGCCTTTTATACAAGATGCTCTCTGGGAGAGGCGGCTACCTACCCAAAAAATTCTAAGTCCTATTCCCTCTCTAACACCCCTTCTAATGAAGTACGGCGCCAATCACAAGACTGTACCGTACATAAAAGTACAGGCGCTGGTGTACTTTTTGTATGGCAGATGTACGACAGGCCATACAGGTGACATTTTACACCTCCGAGCTTGTTGACTTGCACTCCGGAAATCCCGCAATCAAGTACGATGTCGCCACGTGTCATCCGGAGCGACGCCGTCCGAAAACGCCAAGGCGGCCTTTCTGGAATCCCGGCTTGCACCACGGCCGTCGATTTCACATCGCATTTTTATCTGGACCGTCCAAACAAATGTCCGTAACATTTGTTTCATGCGGCATAAAAGGTACAACGGGTTCTAAGCCAAATATTCTATCCTAGTAGTTAAATGGAATCTTTGCCCTGTATTTATTTAAATTCTTATCGTACCCTATATGTCATAGCACTGATCCTAGTCTACAGGATAAAGCTGTCACCTACCGGTCAATTTGATAGACGTTAGGCTCCAGGACCAAATCTCGGAGCCTGCATCATTTTGGTACAAACTAAGTAGTAGCATGTTTTTTTGTCACTTTAGACAGCATAGGCAACCATGGTTCTAGCTCTCTCTCCAGTCTTCAGTGACTACAACAAGTATGGGGACTGGAGAGTGGAGCAAGAAGCAGACTGCCTTTGCTTTACTTCTTCCTTTTATTTTTCCTATTAAGACCTAGAAAATACATAACTTTCAACAACAAGCAGACAATTTGACTGCACCCCTGTGCAGCCTGGACACCCGTGAGTCCGTAAGAAAAAGAATCTTTGAAACGCTCAACCAGGCGATAAGTTATGAGGCAGTAAAAATGCCAATTTGTACAAACTCTCAAAGGGAGAGGTGACTACCTACCAAAATTTTCTAAGTCCTGATTCCCTCTAGTAACTTCTATCTATTGAAGTACGGACCAATCAGATTACTCTATCGTACCAAAAAGTACTACTGCCGGTGTACCTTTTGTTCGGCCTATGTACGACAAGGCTATTAAGCGGACGCGTGTCTGCTTTTCGCTAGTCTTTACATTTCTCGAAATTCCCATGACCGAATGTCATCTCTCCACATGGCTCCAGGTCACCAAACGCCAAAGTGACCACTCCGGGATTTTGGCGATGATGTGCGTCGTTGGATTTGCAGCGAGACGCAATCTTACCTGTTTTAAATACTTGCGCGACATTTGTTTCGCTGTTGAAACAAAATGCGTGGTATTCGTTTTGAAATAGTGTCGTACTTCGTACTTTAATAAAATTGTATTTATGCACGCCGTATAAAGTTTTAGCTAAATGGATTTGTTCTTCCCTAAATATATATACATATCTATCACATACTATAGCATTTAGCATTTGTCCTAGTCTAATAGGATAAAGCTGACCGCTATCGGCCAACTTGACGAACCGGAGGTACCGGAATCAAATCCTGGGTTCGTCAGGTATATTTTTAGTAACCTATTAAAAATAACTGCCTGTTAAACTATGGCAGCCATGGATCAACCACCCTCTCTATCCTTCAGTGACTACAACAAGTATGGGGGCTAGAGAGAGGTGGTGGAGGCAGGCTGTCCATCCTTTTTCTTTTCCTTTTATACTAACATATTAAACCAAGAAAACACTCTAGAAATCTATTAATTTCAACACTTCTCACCCGTCTTCCAATACTCTGACTTCTCGGATTCCTTGTCCGGTTTGTGGGAAGCCTTACACTGCCGGCGTAGGTTTCGCAAGGCATGTCAGGGCGTGTCCAAAGGCTTCATCGACTCCCTCAAATTCCGAATGCGAGACTCCTCTTACCAATCCCCTTAATCAACGACACCCCTCTCACACCGACTGGGAGTATGTCCGTAACCTTAATGTGATGGTTTGTTACCATCTCATTTACCCTCGGCCTTGGATTTACTCCCGCATTCCTTCTCATCTTCGCAAAGTCGTCCAAGCAGCTTTTGGGTTCCATCTCGGGCTTCTTGCTGACGACATCACAAAACTAGCAGGGTGGCATCTTTTCCTCTTTTTTCCACTTTGGGTTTTGGTCTTACCTTCACGTGGGGGTGCTAGTGGGGCGCGTGAAACACGTTCTCGATGTCAACGATTTTTGCGTGGGGATTGGGAATCTCTTCAGCAAGAGCATACGGACAGGGTCATTTCCCTTTCAGTGACTCCTCCTCGCCGCTAAACTCCTCTTCTTGCCTCTACAGCCTGTATGCGTCGTGCCGTGCACCTTGGCTGATATCGTGAGATTTCTCGGGCTGCTCGGGAGCTGCGCCCTTTCACACCATCGTCCACTATGGAGTCAACTGTTGAGGCCCCTTGAGCCCTTCATCGTGTTGCACTGACTGAACTTACCTCTTTCATTGAATCCTATGATCCCCCTTACCCGTTTGAGTTAGACCAAGATACTTTCGCTAAAGCTTTGGTCCGATCCCCTCATCTCTCGGTAGGGGAACCCTTTGGAATGGTATATGAGCTTTTGCGCGATATTTTTCCTCCTGAAAGTCCATCCCAAGGTTTTGATTTGCTATTGAAAGTGGCTTCCTATTTGGTTCGAGGATATGTCCCACCCTCAGTAGTACCCTTTTTGGCAGCAACACGTCTTGCTGCAGTCTCAAAACTTGGCACTGGTGTTAGATCTATCGCCGTGGGGGAGGTTCTATATCGCCTTATGGCTCGATCAATGTGTATGCAACTTCAAAGGGCTTTCCACGATTATTTTTCTCCACATCAATTTGGTGTCACAATGCGGGGAGGTAGTGAGGTTGTCGTTCATGGTTTATACGCCACAATGGCCTTGCACCCAAAGTGGATCATTCTCGAAGTTGACATTGCGAATGCTTTCAACACTGTTGATCGTAATGCCATCTTGCGCGAGCTCCAACATGCCCCCCTCCTATCAACCAACTTTTTCCTTTTGATCGCACTTTTTACTCCACCTCTAGCTCTCTCCTTTATTCCCTTGGTGACTCTTTAGGAGATGTTGCCACATTGGAATCCGTTACTAGCACTCCTCAAGGTGAACCTTTGGGGGCCCCTTTGTTTGCTCTTGCCCACTTACAAGCCTTACGAGCATATGCTACCGCTTTTCCAAGTTGTTTATTCCCCCTTGGTGGCCGATGACACACATATCATTGGTCCGCCAGACCAAGTTGTGCATGCCTTCCACCATTTTTTCGACCAGCTTTCCAAAATAAGTCTATCCGTCAAAATCCCTAAATGTGTCGCCTAGTCACCTAATGGCTTGCCATCGAATTTCCCTCTCCCTTCAGGATTTCGTGTTTGTACACCTCAAGAGGGTTTAAGGGTGTTAGTTTTCCCGTTTAGCGGCCCTAATTTTGTTTACGAGTTTGTCAAAGATGCTCTTTTATAAGACCTTTCCCATTGTGAGGATATTCCCAAAATGCCGGCCTCCTAGGTGGCGTTTGGGATTCTAACTCGTTGTTTTGCGCAACGACCTTTGTATATGGGGCGCACTGTACCCCCTCAATTTCCTTTCATTTCTTCCCTTTCAGACTTTGATTATCGTCTCTTTGCAATTTTACATCAACTTGTCGGTTATGGAATATTTGATTGGTAGGGAGGGCTCCTCGCTCGTCGACAATCTGCCTTACCAATCTCTTTCGAGGTCTTTGTTTGTTTCCTTCCGACACCATCGCGCCAGCCGCGTACATTGGTAATTGGGCTCTGGTGGCATCTATCATTAGTTCGAGGTTCGTGGTGGAGGATGTAGAAACTAATGTTTTTATTAGTATTTTCTGGTCTGAGAAGAAATATAGAAGTCGAGGCAGTCTATCTCTAACTTCTCTCTCCAACTCTCAAACTTGTCGCAGTCACTGAGAAATCGGAGAGGAAGCTAGAGCCATGGCTACCTTGGCTATCCTGAGGTTTACGGGAATTTTATATTAGGGTTTATTTATTTATTTAAAAGGTATGTGCCGGCGGCAGGATTTGATCCTTGTACCTACCGGCCGACAGACAGGAAATAGCCGGTAGCCTTAGCCGTTAAGTCTCGCGGTAGTGTTACGTAGTATATAGTTTAATATTCATTTAAAATATGTATACGTGCGATAAACCATTTAACTGTAATGAATTACGGGATACATAGATCCAGTAATACATAATGTACGACTTACGGTACGGACATAAATCAGTACCGCGCATTTGTTTCGTAAATGAAACAAATACCGCGCATGTATTTATTACGGCCACGATTAAATCCGAATTTAATCGGACGGCCAGGATTAGCGCCGATATCGCGGAGGAAGATTTCGGCGGTTTGTGGCCATCGCCACATCGGATGACGCGTGGCGAAATTCCGTTGGATTGTGGAATCTCCGGAGATTATGGCACCGAATCCGGATTTGACATGTGTCGACATTTTGGCCATGTCGTACAATGTCCGTACATAAAGTACACCGACAGCTGTACTTTTCCGTACGGAACTCAAATCTGATTGGTTCCGTACATCAGTAGATAGAGTCTGTGAGAGAGATAGGACTTAGAAAAATTAGAAGATAGGACCCCCTCTTCCAGAGAGCTTCTGTACAAAAGGTCAACTTTGACCCTCCATAACTTACTGCTCAGGGGAGCAAATTCAGAGATTCTTTTTGCTACTGACTCAGGGGAGTCTTGTCTTTACAGGGGTGGAGGTGGTCAGGGTTTTTGTCTGCCAAGGTGGCATTGATTTTTGCTGGAACACAAAGGGGTCAGGATTATCCTAGAGGCTTCTTGGAAGCTGTCTACTCTGAGGACTTATGGAGGTCTCAGAGTTTCAGAGGACACTCTTATTTTGGCACATGCAATCTCTACCTTGACGAAGGCTCGTTCTCTTTTCAACAATCTTTAGTATCTACACATTTGGTTCTACCAGTTAAGGCCCAAGATGTCGTTCCTCCATTTTGTTCCCTCATCACCAACAGTCATTCCCAGGTGCAACAACATATCACCGATAAGTTAGCCGCCGCCGATTTCCAGAACCTCCTTGAGGCGCTGTCTACTGCTGATGTGAGGGCTGGACTTCATTCTTCTTCGGCACTAGGTGATGGGGCTTGGCTCGTCACTACTCCGATTTTTACCTCACTCCGCTTCTCTTCTCAACAATTTTCTTCTGCACTCCGTTTATGTCTCGGCTTGCCACATCCCTCTGTCTTAGGCAAACCTCGTTGCCTTTGTGGCCAAAGTATCGACGAGCAAGGTGTCATTTACTCCGTTGTTCACACGATTGGGAGCGCACAATGGCACATGATACCGTTCTAGATTCAACAGCTTTGGTGGGTAGTGAGGCACGATACACAGTGAAGGGTGAGGTGTCGTATATTTTTCCTCCATTTTCTCAATCTAGGGGTGTACGCGGCCCTCGGGTGGATCTCGTCTTTCTGCGTGGGGCGGAGAGAACATTGGGAGATGTAGTCATCACTGATCATACCGGATCCCATGTCTTCACGCGTGCGGCATTATACACGGGTGTTGCGGCTCGAGATGTTGTGGCCTCTATAGAACGTGATTACGCTCACCGAGACCCAGCTGATAACTGAAATTCTGTGGTCTCCATTGACCCACAGAATGAGCAGCCTATGTAAAGCCTCTAGGATAATATTTGCCCCTTCTACTTTCCCGCTGAATAAGCGCCTCCCAGGCACACAAATATTCTGACCACTCTCACCCCTGTGAGGAGAAGACTCCCTTGAGTCAAACGCAAAAAGAATCACTGAATTTGCTCACCTGAGCAGTAAGTTATGGCTGGTCAAAGATGACCTTTATAGTTACAAGCTCTCTTAAAGAGAGAGGTACCTAAATATTACTAAGTCTCGGTCTGCCTACTCACGACTACCTACTATTAAACCCTAGTCCAATAGGAACACTATAAAGTACAAGAAGGTACAATGGGCGATGTACTTATTGTACTACCATTGTACGATAAGGTCTACAAGGTGACACTTGTCATATCGGAAGCCATGGTTCCTCCTCCCATCTTCTCCTGTATCAAATAATGTGGCGCCACGTGGCACCGCGTGACGCTAAATCCGTATGCCGCCAAAAAGCTCACTTCGCGTGGCGGCTATAATGCCGGCCGTCTGATCAAAACATATTTTACACGGTTCATATTCGCGTACATGCAGAAATTGCTCCTTTTGGTTAGTCTGTTGTTAATTAGCTGTTTCGTTAATGTTTATATATTTATGAAACCCGTCACGTGTATCGTTTTGTAACGCCTTAATGGTTAAGGCGTTAGGCTTTAAAGAATGTAGAGGTCACAGGTTCAAATCTAGACCTAAGCATCATTTAAGCCAAAATACCCTTAACTGCAAAAACTGCCACTTTCTAAATATGGCGGCAGCCATGGCGCGCCTTTGATCCTTACTCTCTTTCTTTAAGACAAAACTAAAATAGGGAAGTGAACTATTAATTACCTCTTTTCAACACTCCCCTTAATTCCTAGTCACTTTTCAATTTTAATCCACAATTTTCTCTGCAATTAATCAACTTAGGGGAAGGCACTGCTTTTGTCATCATGTCTGCATCATTTCTCTATCAATTTTATGAACCAGTTTAATAATTTTATTTTCTACCTTCTCTCTGACAAAGCTTAGTCTAATATCCATATGCTTAGCTTTGAAGTGATGTTTCGGATTATCTGCAATAGAGATGGCAGCTTGATTATCACAAAAAACATTTTGAGTTCCAGACTTCATGAACCCAAGTTCTTCAAGAAGAGATTTAACCCACATTAATTTTTTGGTGGCAGCACATGAAGCCGTGTATTCAGCCTCCATAGTTGACTGAGCAACTACTTTTTGTTGCTTGCTACTCCAACAACATGCACCGGATCCAATTTGCAACACATGCAATCGTACACCTCTTTAAAGGCACATCTCCATAACTGGCATCACTCCAAGTGGTGATGTCAGTGTGCTCCCCTCCCAAATGTAACCATAATTCCCTTGTCACCAGGTACCTCATCACCCTTTTGGCAGCCTCCCAATCTCTCTTTCTTGGTTCATTTAGACTTCTACTAAAGACACCTATAGCTGCAGCTATATCCGGACGGGTACAGTTCATAAAATAAATTAAACTGCCTACAATCTGTTGATAAGGGATATTTTCCATAAATTTTCTTTCTATCTCATCCATCTCATCATTAATGATCAATATTCCTCTCTCTTCACTCCCCTCAGACACTTTCTTCAAATCCATAGGAGGAGTACATTCGTTTGCTTTTTCCATCTGAAATTTTTCTAGCATATTACCGATTGCTTCTTTTTTAGTGAGTCTTATAATTATATTCCCTCTAATCTCTCTCCATCTGAATTCCCAAAATGTACTTTGCTTCGCCGAGATCTTTCATATCAAAATTGCTTCTAAGATCCTGTTTTATTTTGTTAATTTTATCTAAGGACTTGCTTAACACCAACAAATCATCCACATAAATAGTAATAAATATCACTCCATTCTCATCCTCAAATAAATATATAGAGTGATCTGAACTAATTTTGATATACCCCAAACGGTTCAGAAATTCGTCTAGCTTTATATTCCACTGTCGCGGGGCTTGCTTAAGCCCATAGAGTGATTTTATCAGTTTGCAAACTTTGCTTTCTTCCCCACTTTCCACGAATCCTTCCGGTTGCCTCATGTAAATTTCTTCTTCCAACTCTCCGTGCAAAAAGGTCATTTTAATATCCATCTGGTGGATTTCCATATCCTCCGCTGCGGCTATACTTAAAAGGATTCTAACAGAAGGAAATCTGACTACAGGTGCAAAGGTTTCTTCGTAGTCTATCCCTTCTTTCTGAGTATAACCTTTTGCAACTAACCTAACTTTGTACCTCTCAATGGTATTATCCGGGTTTAAAATAAGTTTAAACACCCACTTACATCCGATCGGTTTTCGGTCCGGTGTACAATCTACAACTCCCATGTATTGGCTTCCATGATAGAGGCCATTTCTTCATTTATAGCTGTGATCCACCGGCTACTTTCTGGAGTGTTTATGGCCTCTAAGTATGTTTGAGGTTCATCTGGCTGAGACATCTTTGTGAGTTGGTTATTTTCTTGTCTTTTTCGAAGTCGTTTGCTACTTCTTCTTCCCCCTTCAAAATCGGACGCCGGTATGGAAGGCATCCTTGGGGTTCGTTTTGGGAGATTTTCAGCTCCCCTATCTTGCAATTCCGGTGTCCTATCAAGTTCCTCATCGGTTTCCACTTGGTATTGTGGCGTTGCCTCGGATGTTGTCTTTTCCTCTTTCTCCTTTGGTAGGTCTGCAGATTTTCCTTTTTCTCCATCTCCTTTCTCTTCATTTTCAAAGTCAAAGTCAGAAAATTGATCCGTTTCAAATCTGATTTTGACTTCCTTATTATATTTGAATGGATCAATGAACTTCTCTTCATTCATCACCACTATGTGTTTTACCAGAATTATATCTCTGTTTTTCAAGTCATACACTCGGTATCCTTTTGTGCTCTCATCATATCCTACAAGATATCCTAGCTTCCCTCTCCCCTTTAACTTCCATTTAGTCTTATCGAAATCCAAACTATAGACTTGACTTCCGAACACTCTCAAACTAGACAAATCAGGCTTTCTTCTTGTCCACCTCTCATACGGTGTTTCCTCCTTATTTGCTGAAGTTAGGACTCTATTTTTGATGAAATTAGCATAGTTCATAGACTCCGCCCAAAAATGCAACCCTGTCCTCTTATCAGTTAACATACCTCTAGACATATCTCCAAAAGTTCTATTCACTCTTTCTGCTACTCTATTTTGTTCCGGATTATAGGGAACAGTTTTCTCATGATGAATTCCTTCTTCTTTAAGATATTTTTCAAATTCCCTTGAGGTGTATTCTTTCCCATTATCACTTCTTATCTCATTTATTGAGGTTTCATGTAGTTTTTCACTCCATACTTTATACTCTTTGAAACATTTTAATATGTCTAAGAAAGTACACCTTCGTGTATCTAGACCAATCATCTGTGATGGTTAACATCCATCTCTTCCCCCCATGTGAAGCATACCTAGCAGGTCCCCAAACATTAGTGTGAACTAGATCTAATACTTTCTCTATCCTAAATTTGGTTGCCTTCGGAAATGGAAGTCTATGAATCTTCCCTTCGGCACATCCACTACAATCATCAAAGGTCTCATCATCCTCAAAAGTAATACCCTCCACTATTCCCTTTTTCTTCATTTTCTTTAATCTATCTAGATGCGCATGCCCCAACCTTTTATGCCAAAACATCATCTCACTTGCACACGAGTAGAGAACACTCTTTTCATTGCAAAGAACAATTCTGAACATTCTTTGACTACCCTTCTTAGTTATGAAATAAACCTCATTATCAAAGCTTGCTGTGAAGATTCCTTTCCTAGTTCCTGTTTCAAACTCCTTTTCATCTAGGACAGTTGTTGAGACTAGGTTCTTGCTAAGTTGAGAGAGAGAGAGAGAGAGAGAGAGAGAGAGAGAGAGAGAGAAAGAGAGCAGTACAGAGAGAAGTATCTCGTGAATTGAAAAAGAGCATCAAAAAAAGGACAAAAAGAATAACCGCTGATAACCTTGATCTATCCTTACTATTCCCGTGCAGTGTTAGCCATTACCGCTCTGGAATAACCTACTCTGGCTTTCAGGCTTCTACAAAAATCATATTTTGCATTATATAGCACATAAAGCAGTGGTCCTTCACATAAAGCAGTGTGTATAGTCATTATCGTCAAAACCCTTCACGTTTAGACATATTGCGTTATGTCATTCTGAATTCACACACATTTCAAAATTAGATCACACTAATGAATCCTGTAAGTGAGAGAACCATCACAAAACAAAGAACAATCACAAATCAAAAATTTAGTCTTTTCTTGCCAGTCATTCCACCACCGTACCGAGTCAGCATATTGTAAAGTTCTGTAACAGCGGCCTGTTGTCGCTTCCCAGAATCTAATAGTGTGGTCGTAACCAGCTGTCGCTAGCACCACGGAAGGATGGGGCATGGCGCCAGCATTCTCCACGTGGCAGCACCAGACTAAACGTCCCCTGGCAATCGCAGATGGGAGAACTGCACTGAGACATGACCCCCGTCTTTCAGTAGTATATCGACAAGTACTGTATATCGGTTGCAGTTTTTAGCGATAACACCGATGTTACACCGGTTTTTCAACATTCCCTATACAGTACAATACACCGTGTATCGTTATTAGTGTTAATATTTTTTTCGCCACTTAAAACATTTTTCTCCGTACACAGTTGTCGGATTTCAATTTGAAACTGCCAATCGGAAGTTAGACATATTGAGAATGCTACCTTTCAATCGCAGCCGTCAGATCCAAAATCCGATGAGTGTGTACGGAGAAAAAATGTTTTAAGTGGCTAACAAACATGAACACTAACAGCGATTCACGGTGTGCTGTACAGTATGTTGTTTGTATCCTCTATACAGTATATGAGTATACACTATACAGCATATACTATTATAGTATCCCCTATACAGTTATCAATTTTGCAAATGTTCTAAAATTGTGTCGATTCCATAGGGAAATCGCACGGAATCCACGAAATCCGTGCGACTTCTTGCGGCCGCATGAAATTCCACCACTAAATTTTTTGGTTCGTTCGTCAAAATACAGTACTGTACAGTACATTCGGGGCCCCCAAAGTTGCACGTTTCAGTACAATTCTGTACGATAGCGTGTCGTGATATTCCGAACGTTTTGAACATAGGTTGAATTGTGCGAAAATAAATGGAAAGGCTGTTTGAGGCTACTCCTTACTATACGTGCATTACGCGTATTAGAACGTATAATACGGGATTACAGTACAGTAGCCCTCCATGCAGTGTTATCAAAATATTGTGTATCGTCTTCGCACGTTTGAACTTCAAACTATGGTTTTGAAAATTTGAACAGAGATTTCAAACCTTCGTTCCAATATCGCCCCTTAAGCCTTCTATTGACGCCACGTGTACCGTTTTTGACAATTTACCCATGAGCATGTCCCTTTCTCCCTCTGAGTAAAAACCTTGAAGCCATGAACGCTTTCAGAAGAGGAGGAAGTTTCCTATTTCGTGCCGTACAGCTTGTCAGAAACGTGGTGAGTGTAGCTTGAGCCTGATAGGGAGACTAGGGAGGAGGGAGAAAATATTGTAGGTTTAGTGTTTTGATTAATATATGTTTGGAGATGCTGATCTAATGTTAGTCCCAGTTACTATTTTTGGCCTCCATTTGCCACGCAATTGGAGATTCAGGTAGATTAATTCACATTCACTAAACTGAAATTTCATTTTATTTTTGTTGTTTTTTTCGGTTCAAAACTCTCGTGTGGATTAGGCTTTACATGATGTTGCTTCTACTGTGAAGTCCATCCATCCGAATGTTTTTTTTTTTTTCATATTTTATTTGTAACTTTACAAGGCACCGTTTATAGTGTCGTATTATTGATTCGATGCTCTATCATTCTCAAAAATTCCAAGTGCTTTTAGGAGCTCATAGGGCAATTACACTACTGAAGTTTTACCCCCGTTTTGAGAGTAGATCGTACAATTCCTACAGTTTCTGGGTAAGTTTATGTACGATTTACCCCTAAGACTGTATAAACCGTCGCAAATTTCTACTATATATCTCCCTATGAGTGGATAGAGAATAATGGAACAATTGCTGTTGTTCCAAATTAGGTTAATCATTAAGGGGATTAACATAACAAAAGATGTTAGGGCTAAAATTCCGAATTCTCTGGCTTTTCTTTCAATTATAAGGTTGAAATTCAGCTCTAAAGCAGTAGCATGTCGATTCTGTGTAAATTGATTTTGAAGGTGCACGATTTAACGTCACCATGGGTTTAGGCTTCAAATCAACATTTGATAGTCCCAATATGGTAATCGTAGAGTTAACTTAGACCAGAGGTCAGTTCTCTAAATGAAGAAACAAATTGCCAGTAACCCCCAATTATAGCCCTCTAAATGAAGAAAACGATAAAGAAATCACCAATGACCCTCAAATGTAGCCCTTTTAAGTGAAGACGCAAATCAACTTAATAAATCAGCGACAACCGTAAAATATAGCCTCTAAATAAAGAAACAAAAAACCACCAATAACCCTAATGTATAGCCCTCTAACCAAAGAAACAAATTACCATCACAAGCATCAATAACCCTAAATATAAAAAAATCAAAACGTAGAAATAGAGCAACAACTAAAACCAAAAGTAACCAATAACTCTAAAGCATGGTTCTCTAAATAAAGAACCACATGAACATAACAAGCCATCAATAACCCTCAAAGATTGGCAAAGAAGCAAATGTACATAACGAATCATTAATACACCTGAAATATAGCCCTTAAAGTAAACAAACAAATGAACATCATAAAACTACAAATAACTCTAAAATACAACAATGCAGGGAGAGGCGCCTCGCTGTCCATGCAGTAAGGCACTGCCACGTGGCAGCCTTGCGTCATTCTCTAGCCCTGCTGGAACACTTCCTCCGACAAGCTCTCCTCTTGCAACGGAGGCTCTCAATATTGCCCGAACCCGAGGTATGTTAAGGGAAAGAGACAATTGGATTTCCTAGGACAATTATGAGTTCCTCGACTCCTCAAGAAATGTGTGTGAGTGGTGATATGCCTAAGTTACAGGGTAGTAAAGTAATTATACGAGTGTTACAACTGGCGTTACTGGCAAGTTATGATAGCAATCGTACAGAAAAGTGTACGATTTGTGCAGTTTTCTGTACAATTACTGTGATTACTTGCCAATAACGCTAGTAAAGCCAGAAATAACGCAAGTATAATTACCCTGTCAGGAGTTTGAATATAGAATGAAATTGTGTGCAATTTTCTGTTTATGGAATTCCTTAGGAAGTGCTTTTTGTCAACAGATGCAAAGAGAAAGAGACAATTGGAATTGGTGGTGCATTATGCAGAGATGTGAAACATGAATATGATGTGGGATAACATTCTGTGAACTTTTGGTTAACCTTCTGGTTAACATTTGGTTAACCTTCTGGTTAACATTCACGGTTTGGCATGATAATAGTGCAAACATTCTTAAGTTCACGAGTTTGATAAGTGGTTCGAGGTATCGAGGATTGAATGTCTAGCAAGAAAACGAGGAAAAGTATGAAAGGAAAGAGGGTGAAAGAAGTAATTGTGAAAGGAAATAGATGCCCCTCAAGTTTTATGCACATTCGAGAATAGTAGCTATATTCATTTTTTGAGTGTTATGTTCAATATTTGAAATTTGCATTTTTTTGTTCCGTTTGCATCTTCTCAAACTTCGTGGTAATGCTCTTCCGATTATGTCTTGACAGCTGTTCATTTACTTACATTTCTTGTTTTATGCTGTGTTCTTGTTCCTGCTCACTCCTGTTGTTGTTCCTCCTCATTCTTCTTTTCTTTGATAGGCGCATATGAAGACCATCAAATGACCGTTAAAAATTTCCGTTTGGAAGAATGTGGATCCGTTCTTTTGGGAGGCGATGTTTTCGATGTTCCTCTCCGACCCGATATTGTTCAGAGGATAGTCCGTTGGCAATTGGCGAAAAGGCGTCAGGTAAACTACATTGACCACCGCTATTAAAGTTGATCACTCTAATTCAAGTGATAACACTAATAGTTTTATTTCCTTTAATCAGTCACATGGAGGAACATAATGTAGTTTAGTTGATTATTTTTTAAGAGGTAACACTAATAAGTCACTAACCCTAATAGTGATGGGAGGTGTACACTGCCCATCACTAGGGGAGCGAAACACTGATTAATTCGGGGCATTTTCTGTCCAAAGTTCACAAAAATAGTATCAATAGCACTATTTTAAGGAAGTGGACTACAATTCTCCATATCTTTCTTGCCGTAAGTTAGTATGAGACATTCTAATTAAGCAGTTAAACTAATGTTTCCTTTACCATCAATAGCGATGGGCAGTCCATGGGAAGGTGTTGTTGGAAGGGACAGATCTTTATTTTAGGGTTTTTTTTAGGTGAACCTTGTATTGAGCTTTCTTTTTTTGTCGATAACACTCGCTCTCTCTCTCTCTCTCTCTCTCTCTCTCTCTCTCTCTCTCTCTCTCTCTCTCTCTCTCTCTCTCTCTCTCTCCTCTCTCTCTCTCTCTCTCTCTCTCTCTCTCTCTCTCTCTCTCTCTCTCTCTCTCCCTCTCTCTCTCTCTCTCTCTCTCTCTCTCTCTCTCTCTCTCTCTCTCTCTCTCTCTCTCTCTCCTCTCTCCTCTCTCTCTCTCCCTCTCTCTCCCTCTCTCTCCCCCCCCCCCTGTCTCTCCCTCCCTCCCTTCCTCCCGGAAGCTGAGCCGGATCTCTGAATTTTATAATCGGATGTAAAATTAATACTTTTGAGAAGTGTACAAGAGCATACCCAAAATAAAGCTATAATACAATTTCCTAAGACCCACAAAACCTTTAAACCTCAGCTTTTTTTAATTCTGTCAAAATCTTGGGAAGTGTTAATTCTCTCCAAAATGTTAATCTTGTTAACAACTCTCACTGGGCCTTGAAATGTAACATTTTGATTTTTTATATTTGATTTTTGATATTTGGTTTTTGAGTTTTTAAATTTTGAACTTTGAATTTTGAATTTTGAATTTTTGAATTTTTTATTTTTTCTTTTTTATTTTTGACTTTTGAAAAAAAAATACGTGAGCTTAAATAAATATACCTCAAGGAAACGTTGAAAACCATATCAAACCCTGGGATGGTCGACTGTTTTTTTGTAAATTTTGTTTTTTTTTGTTTGACTTATAGGGTACTCATTCAAGTAAAACTCGACTTTCCGAAGTGAATCGAACCGGTAGAAAACCCTATAAGCAAAAAGGGCTCGGTCGGGCTCGACACGGAACTCTGAAGGGACCTCAGGTGCTTCCCTTTCTCCCTTTCTCCCTTTCTCCCTTTCTCCCTTTCTCCCTTTTTCCCTTTTTCCCTTTTTCCCTTTCTCCCTTTTTCCTTTTTTCCCTCTCTCCCTTTTCCCTTTTTTCCCTTTCTGCCTTTTTCCCTTTCTGCCTTTTTCCCTTTTTCCCTTTCTCCCTTTTTCCCTTTCTCCCTTTTTCCTTTTTTCCCTCTCTCCCTTTTCCCTTTTTTCCCTTTCTGCCTTTTTCCCTTTTTTCCTTTTTCCCTTTCTAACGTTTTCCCTCTTTTTCCTTTTTTCTTTTTTCCGTTTTTCCCTCTTTTTCCCTCTTTTTCCCTTTTTCCCTTTCTCCCTCTTTTTCCCTTTCTCCCTTTTTCCCTTTTTCTCTTTTTCCCTTTTTCCCCTTTTTCTCTTTTTCCCTTTTTCTCTCTTTCTCCCTTTTTCCTTTTCCCTTTTTCCGCCTTTTTCACTTTTTCCCCCTTTTTCACTTTTTCCCCCTTTTTCACTTTTTCCCCCTTTTTCCCTTTTTGCCCATTTTTCCCTTTTTTTCTTTTTGCCCCTTTTTCCCTTTTACTTTTTTTCCCTTTCTCCCTTTCTCCCTTTTTCTCTTTCTCCCTTTCGCCCTTTTCTGTTTTTCCCCTTTTCCCTTTTTCCCTTCTGCCGTTTTTCCCTTTTTCCCTTTTTGCCTTTTATCTCTTTCCCTTTTGTTTTTCCCTCCTCCCGTCTTCCCTTTCTTCCTCTTTCCCTGATTCCCTCTTTCCTCCTTCCCCTATTTTTTTAAATATTGAAGTTTTTGAACTTGTTTCTTTATGGTCCTTCCCATTTCTGGTTGCAAAAGACAAAAAAAATGGAAAAGTCCGTCGGAAGGATTATTGAACAAATTATTGTTATTGAGCAGATTATTATTATTATTGGATAAATGTATTGTCAAGCAGATCTCTCGGCTTTGGTGGTGGTTTTATACATAGAATATGCCATAATGTAATCTGCAAGTATAATATTAATCTGCAAATATAGTATAATATGCAAATATAGTATGGTGTGTAGATTTGCAAACGTCTTTTGGTTTTTACATACTTTACTAGTATTGTTCTCCAAAAAACCAGATAATTTTCTGTAAGTTCCGTTGGACTCCGATTCCGTTCAAAGATTCATTTTTTGATTCGTAAAAAAATGAAACTTTGGTCATTTCCGGGATTTTAACTCGTGTCGGCAAAGTTTTTCAAAAAAATATAACCATTTGAAAACCAATAGGAAAGAAAAAAGGGCTTTTTCAGGGTTTTTAGGGTTCTTTAGGGTTCTAATCTGTACTTCAGAAAGGAAGGAGCATTTTTCGGCCAATGGAACGGCTGCACAACTTAGTAATGTTTTTGAGTGTATTTATAAGAGTGGGAGTGGAGGGCAGAGGGGAGAGAGGGCGAGAAGGGGAGGGAGAGAGGGGAGGGGAGGGGGGGGGGAGGGGAAGGGGGGGGAGGGGTGGAGAGAGAGAAGGATTTTACTCCTTTGATGCAGTGTAGAAGATGTAGTGGAGTTGGCTTAGAGGGCAGAGGGGCAGAAGGATAGAAGGAGAGGAGAGTGAGGGAGGGAAAAGGAGGGAGAGAGGAGAGTGAAAGGAGAAGGGAGAGAGGAATGGACATGGAGAGAGCAAGACAAGGACAGAGAGGAAATAGATAGAGAGTGGAAGGACATGGAGAAGAGAAGAGAAACATTTTCGGAAGTTCATTTAGAAAGTGTGGGGTTTTGGACGGTTCCATGTAACAGTTCCGTGGAGGAATAGCGGTACATGGACCCAAACCAAGGAGTCACAAAA
Organism: Zygnema cylindricum; assembly: GCA_037447655.1. Taxonomy (NCBI): domain Eukaryota; kingdom Viridiplantae; phylum Streptophyta; class Zygnematophyceae; order Zygnematales; family Zygnemataceae; genus Zygnema; species Zygnema cylindricum. The sequence continues at coordinate 226,708 of JBBHKE010002320.1, forward strand.
TCGGTCTTCAAAAAAAAGTTCGAAAATTGGGACTGAAGGTGGCCCTTTCTGCTCGAGTCGCCGAGGGAAAGGTAGGTTAAAGAGGGTTTTCCGGGTTAATTTCAGTTAAAATTCGGTTAGTTTCCGTTAAGAAAGAAATATTTTTTTTTTTTTTTAATGGGAAATGGTAAACAGAACAGTTTTTAACGGAAAAAAAATCATCGAGTGCTTTACTAGTTTCTTCAAAAAGGATGCTATAAACGGTCTCTCGCTGATTATCGATGATTTTTTTTGCCCTTTTTCTGTGTTTCTTTACATTTTCTGTATCTTTTTGTGTTCTTATACGGGTTTCTTGTTTTCTTTTTTTATTATCATTATTACAGTTACTAGTTATGGATAATTTGGTGCCTCCTGATCACAAGACAAAGTTTATGGCTTCGTTTGTGGAAACGTTGGGATCGAAAAAAGTACTTATGGTCGATGGAATCGAGAGTGTGGATCCGAAACTTCTCAAGGCGTCCTCGAATTTACATTATGTTAACGTTTTGCCGGTGGAGGTGAGTATTTCACCCAAAAACAAAAGAAAACGACTTTATTCTCTATTCCGGTTTTGTTCCTTTGTGTTTTATTTTGATTCTATTCTCGATTCCGGTTATTCTTTATGTTTGTTTGATTCTATTTTTCATTCTGGTGTTTTTTTCCTTATGTTTTCTTCTTTGTTCTACGTGGCAAAAAACGACATTAAATGTTAAATATTAAATGTTGTTTACTGCAACTATTGTGATATTTTACATTTTACATAATATCATCGACTATAGCAAACCCTTACTGTCTTCCGTATCAAGTATCGCAAGAAGGTCCTCGGATACTCAACACTAATAAATGGCGTTGGCAGTTGGTTTTGAGTTAGTGAGTATATGGTTATGTTAATTTGTGAAATATGTTATCCTTGTTAAATTGAATAATGCCTTTTTTGGGTGTTGTCTTCAGGGTCTTAATGTCTACAGTATATTGCAACACGACACTCTCGTCATGTCCGGGGACGCGGTTCAAGGAGTCCAAAATAGGCTGAGAAGGAAAAAAGGACAAAATAAAGAGTTGCAAGAAGTAGCGGTTTTGTCAACAGCATAATGCTAAACCGACGTCCCTCTCTCTCCCTCTTCGTCTACCTCTTCGTCTCCCTCTCCATCTCTCTCTCCGTCTCCCTCTCCGTCTCCCTCTCCTTCTCCCTCCTCCCTCTCCTTCTCCCTCTCCTTCCCCATTACCTTCTCTCATACCAGCAAAGGGGAACAGAGGATTCTGGAAAAGCATGAATTGGAAAGAGGTGTATCACGAGTTATGCATAAGATCATTTTTGTCTTATGGAGAAATTTTTCTAATGAAGGACTTTTCATGGTGAGATTTGAATTATCATGTGTAGTGAGAACCGAGTTTACCGAGATTTTTTTTTTTAAACTGATTTATCACTTATCGGTTTACGAGTTTTATCATTGGCGATTATTTTGGAAAAATCACCGTTTTATCAAAACAGGTTTTGTCAGAAGAGAAATATTGAAATATTGGAAGGACTTTGGATTTTTTTCAGGAAGTTGGGTTGGTCTTTTAGGATAGGATAGGTAGGATAAGAGGGGAGAACTCTTTTTAACTCTTCTTAACTCTTTTTAATGAAAATTTTGGAATTTGTTACAGTGACCTCAATTTGCTTACTTTTTTCATATTGTAAGACTTTATTACGAAAGCACGACGGTAAAACATCAGAGCACATGGGATAGAGGAAATAAAAAAACGAAAAAGAAAAGGCAAAAACAGAACTACTAAAACCGAACGAGGGTGAAAGTATAAAAGGAAAAACAGATCAAATTTCATATCAATTTTTAGAGAGAGAGAGAGAGAGAGAGAGGGAAGAAAAACGGCCAACTGCAGACTAGGTAACCTTTGGAGGTAACAAACTCGTTATTTTCTGTGAAAAATGTTTCTTGAAAAAAGTATTTGCGAAGAACCTGTGACTAACTTAATACAAGTTCAAGTTCAGAGAAGCAAACTGACCACAGTTATTGTCGACAGAGATGTGTAGAAGCAATTGGGAGCTCTATATTGTTGTATTTTTGGAAAGCTTTCAGTCTCAGCGCAGCAGCGCAGCTGCTATACAGCAGAGCAGCGCAGCAGCGCAACAGCAGAGCAGCGAACCAGCAGAACAGTGCAGCAGCAGAGCAGCGCAGCAGCGAGGCTGCAACACAGAGGACAACGCAACCACGATTATATTTGATATGGTCCGTACGGACAACGCAGGGTCTGATATTCTTAATGCGATTCTGTACAGGATAGAGTAACTGCGATAGATACGATTCTAGTCAACTTAGTGGGTAACTCAGTGGTAACTTAGTTATAGCTCAGTGGTAGCTTAGTGATAGCTCAGTGGTAGCTTGACATATTAGTGGTAGCTTGGTGGTTTGACGTACCTCTCTAGTACACTGGTGTTGCCATTGCAACACAAATATAAGACTTAGGACTCAGAAAATATCTTGTATCCAGACTTCCAATTAGTACAACTGCAGACAGTTTTTGGGAAACTTCTAAGTATTATATCTTGAGTGTTGTCGGGTCAATTGTGCTGAAACTTTGGGAGTTATCAGTGTTTATGCTACTCTATATTCTGATAGAGTTTTATATATATATATAGGAGGCACCCCTATGCTATCCTCGTACTACACGGTACATGGGGGAACCACAACGCGTTTCAAATCGTTTTCGCACATTATGGTGTTCACACCCACTTTGTGGGGAAAGACAAGCATACATGATATTTATTCATATTGTATACACATTAGATACATATTATGGATACTCTCGCGGGAGGAGTTAGTTAAAGCAGTTATGTGTGAGGTTTATGGGAGGCGAAATCAGTTAGTGACGGTTGAAAACTGCCATCAAGAATCCGTGACAGTGACAGAGGACCTCCAGTATTCTGGTTGTATGATTTTCAAATGACCTTGGGTGCTTTTATTTTACTTGTGTTCACGTTGCTTTCTTTGTTTTTTATTGCCCTACTTATAGTTTTTCAGTTTTTGCCTTGCCACCCCATTTGTATCCTCAGACTCAGAAGGTTTACCATCGTGCTTGTTAATTTATCTTGTGTGTGTATTAGTTAATAGAGAAACATAAAATGTCACCTTCAAGACTTGAATAGCAATGGAAATTTCACAATTGGTGATGTAGTGTAGAGAGATACTAACAAAAAACCATCAAGAGATATTATTCACTACAATTAGTGTGGACCATCCTATAGTAACACACAGGTAACATTGAAAAACTAGGAGGCATTTTCCATACCTAGAGATTGTACAAATTGACAGATAGTGTTATGAAACCAGAAGACCCACCAATCTTGGGAATATGGCGAACCGAACCTAATCCGAACCTAAATGGCGGCAACCTAAGAACTACATTTTGTCCTGTAGTGTCTGTAAGTTTGTCCTGTCAACAGACACAGGCACTACATTTGCTTCCTTGATAGCTTGCCAGACCAGCAGATTATGGTGCACAAATCTATTTCTAATCCTCTGTTTCTAAACCGAAGCTCGGTTAAGACAGTCTGGTTTCCCGCAATCAACAGAGCTCGCGGAAAAACCTAACAAAAAGGGGGGACGATGTGGATTAGCATATGTAAATAAATGTGGGTTGTCCACTCAACTTTGGTTCTGCAACTAGGAGAGTGCCATACAACATAACGATGATGATGTCATTGTTGGTCCTCATGTCTCAACTATACCGCTCATCGTTATTAATGTTAGTAACACTAATTCGGTGGCTACTTTTTCTGGCCAAAACTCACAAAATAGACTTAACGACGCTATTTAATGGCGTGGATTACAATCTGCCACGTCTCCTTGCACTAAATTAGTATTATTAATTACAATTTCGCATTAACGCAATAACTATGAGCGATGCACCTCGCTGGTGACTTAAACAAAAAGACAAAAAACTAGATACCTTCTCCAAGGGTCTGATTCAGTAACATCTTGTTTTAGAGCTTCATTCTCTCCACATTTTTATTCCTAATGTCACAAGTGCCCTTAGAATGCTCCATACAGAAACGAAGAATTTAATTGAATGCAATCGCTCAAAGACGGATGCCTTCAGACCTATTTGAAATTTGTTCAAAGGAAGCATCGCTATTTATTTTTCTTAAATCAGTTATACGCTCAAAGAGCGTGCCTTTCACTTTCAAAACAATAAGCTTTATTAAAAACCGGCGATGAAAAAACATCCGAGTACATGGAAACAAAAGAAAGGAACAGCCGAAATGGAACTGGAAAAAGTCACATAGAATCAAACGGTATCCTAGTGTTGTATATCGAACAAATTCGAGGTTAATATATTGCGACATCACTATTGGCCAATAATGTGATCAAGTTTCCTAAAAAAATAAACAATATATTTCTATAACTGGTAACAACCGTACGAAAATCTGTACATAAACCTTTTACCAAACAGAAAACATATCTCACCAAACCCGCACCGGACACTTGATAGGCCCAAAAATAATTGAATAGTTTCATAGTACGTCTCAAAATAATTTTTGAAGTACAGTATCGCAATAAAATCTACGTTTCTACAAAGTCAAAATACGAATTACCGCCCACCACCTAGAAACAGAAATTTCTGTTTCAAAAAATAAATAAAAAAGCACATTAAAAACACACATAGGTTTGCTATGTTTCCTTTTTTAGTTTCTGCAGATGTCCAGCATAAAAAAATTTAGTACATACCCTCACTTTTATCATGATCAATTCCCTTTCCTAAAAACCTCCTCAAAAGAATATTTGTAGGGAAATCTAAATACAGTACACTTTACAGAACAACACAACGGTTTACTTAGATTCTCGTCATTTCCTTGGACCACGTGTCCATTTATTAAAAAAAAACCATGAAGTGTTGCATTTTCGGATTGCAGAAACTTTTGGATTTAATAAATCAGTGTTAACTGAAGTCAAACGTTTGGTACAAATACATTATGGTACCATACCATAAGTGGTACATATTGTGGTCCTTCAAAGTGTGGCGTACACCACTGAGAAACGTTTTTCAGCCCCGGCATCGGAGAAAAACAAAGTTTGATGAATATGGAAATAACTGTCAGATTATCAAAGATTGTCACGATATCAATCGATAACAATGTAACGCGATTATCGGAGATACGATATATCCGGACGATATAAGGATTAATGAGAACCACCAAAAAAGTACATTTTCAATTATAGACAAAACCTGCTCGATATATATAAAACTACAAAAATGACCTTCTACATTCGTGAAATACAAAAGGTTAATCAGCTGACTACCGGGATCAGATGAGTCAAAATAAATAATAAATAGATAAATACATGCAAAAAGAAAAGGACAGGATGCGAGCCATCCTTAAGTACACCGTCAACTAAAAACACATCGGATCACACTTTGTTCCTGAAATTCCACTTTGTTTTTCTTTTCCTTTTTAAATACATAATAACATAAGCAATTACTTTTAGGTGTCATGTTACACCTGTGTTTCTATCTCGATAGCCTATAGTTCTGACAATGAACCTTTACCGAAACACATAGATAAAAAGAATATGACTGGACTCTCGTGGGAAAAGACTCAGAAAAGCCTCACACCAAGTGCAAGACACAAATATCCTCGAGTAACTTTAAAACATGATCAACATGACCTAGTTATACTCAAATGGGATTCACACTAAAGACAAGCGTGAAAAAATGGGCAATTCTTTCTTTAACACTCTTGACATAGTCCAGTTTGGAGTAAATTGACCATCCTATACCATCGTATTTGTAATGGAGGCAGTTACAGTGCAATTGGTAATATGACTTAGAAAGTACTCCCTTCTGGTGGCTGTGGAAGCTTTCGATTTCCGGCAGACGCCATCTCCCGTCTAAGTTCTGTCAAAATATTCTCCATGGTATATTCTCTACGCCAGTGTGCGAGCATGGGAAAATGTCGTGGCTCAACCTGGAGGGAGGGGGAGAGAGAGGGGGGGGAAAGGGAGAGAGAGGGGGGGAAAGAGAGGGGGGGAGAGAGAGAGAGAAGAGAGGGAGAGGAAGGTGAGGAGAGAGAGAGGGAGGGAGAGAAGGATGGAAGAGAGAGGGAGAGAAGGATGGAAGAGAGAGGAAGAGAGAGAGAGAGGTCAAGAACTGAAAAAGGTCATGAAGAAACAGCTAAAAAATGTTTTCACTCGTGTAATTGGTTTACTGTCTCCGTGCTTACTAACTGTAACTTTCCCCCAACAACAACAATAATGAAGAATCACGGAAATCTGTTGATTGTCATAGTTTGAAGCGACTGTATGAAGATTGAAGTCATCTTAACATAGGGTGTTATTTCCGCGATTGATAGGACCCTGCAACAAACTGTTCCAACTAACTGACTTGCTTAAAGTGTCGTCTTTTTTAAAAACAAGACAAGGACAAATCCCCCCAAATTATTGTGACAATACATCACAAGTCATACCAAATTGTGCATAAAAATACCATCAAAGTATTGTAGTTATCAACATGATCAACACCACCCCAGCAACAAAAAATTTAACTGAAGGGCAATTATTGTTCCGGCAATCCATGCTTCATTGACACTCAAATAAAAAACTACAAAACACATATAACAGAAATATGAAACACAAATTAGTGAAGAGCATCTGGATATTAGGAACTTGAATGCCTGAATCAGTCTTTCTCATTGAATACATGTTGCTCATTGCCCATTGAGCTGGAGGAACTACCAATTAGAGAATCTTTCGGGAGACCATGGACGGAATTTGTTGATGGGTTTTAGATGCAAAGACTTATATTTTTAGAACATACTAACAACGCCTACTTTCACTTCCACTTTGGCATTGTGTCTGGCATTGTCTGAAACTGTCCTCTAAATTTTATCAAATTGGATGTGTTCTTGCTTCCCAAATTGTTGCCAGAATTAACGCAAAGAACAAGCACATTCAATTCAAAAAACAAGCTTAGAAAGCTTACCGCTCCAGTTTCTTGGTTCACACTCATCATGTTGATCCTCGACTGGAAGCGAAGTCGGGGAGGACGGTCCGGATAGTCCTTATCACAATAAAGCTTCACCGTATAGATTCGGCCCTCGTGTACAGACTGGAAACAACACAAAGATTCAATAAACTCTATTACAACCAAAAAAAATAAAAATTGTCGGCAACTGAGAAACAATTGCACCATACCATATCATCAAATGCAGGACCAGGTTTGCTTAAACCGATTCGCGTAATCCTTATGAGCCTATTTCAACACAAGGATTTGTGGTAATTGTTGGTCCTCGGGGAAGACAGAATTGCATAAACCCTAACGGAGGATTTTACAACTGCCCAGTCGCATGACTGTTGGCTTCTGGAGACCTTCAGAATGTGAACCATATACAGAACCAACGATGTTGGCAATATTATCAAAGTCCACTTGCCCATAAACCATCAGTAAATACCTCAACAATATAAAATGGCGCTCAACTTTACTAGAATGTAAATAAACTGATGTATACTACTTCACGTTATCCAGGAGAAATAAACAAGATTCAACAAAGCTAAGGCAGCTGTCAGATTGCTCTTAAAATAAGTTTTTTTCAAAATTTCCTAGACTCAGGATGGCTGACAACTATTATTGCCATTTGAGGGAATAAGATACCACATTCCCTGCAAATGTTAGTCCACATAATGATAACAATAATGTTAGTGAAATTTTGAGGATACATGACAATAATTGCCTTCCAACAACCTTATTTCGGAGACCAGTAAAAATGAAACAAAAATACCAGGAGTAATTAAACACCGAGAAGAGTGAAAAATACCCAAATTTATCAAAAACAGAGCGAAATCAAGGTGTTAAAATAATCGAAAATTTCCTACATTGTTTGGCATCATCTCGAATCAAAAAGGTGGAAAACCCTACAAAACATGAGCAAAGTTTGTATTGTGTTCGTGAAATCTTACATTATTTGGTCCTATTATTGTTCCAGACCATGACCTCATGAATACGTCATCCGCATCTTCCATGCCATAACTGACAGATCCATCGCCAATGCCTTTCTCCCCTCTGTCCAGCTCATCAAGAAGCCGGAAGTTTCGAGGAACTGCACAAAACATTTTCAGTCATAACCTGCATTTTTATTCCTGAGATATTAAGGTAAATAAAAAAAGCAAACACGGAAGTGCAATGCAATCAACATCATATGAGAGAAAACGGCCGAGACTAAAGAGGCTTACCGACAACTGCAGTGCTGGCTGATGTCATAGGATCCTTCCTTACTTCACTCAGAGTACAGTGCGAGTTGACGAGAGAATGGCGAGAATATTCGCACAGAGAGACGCTTCAAATTTTGGTCGATGGCAGGTGAGTGGTGATGAGTCGACTCTCTCCCTACAAGCAGAGGATGGAGATGACAGATGAAAGGTCGAACCGTATTTAGAGTGGATCATGACACACACTGAAACGCTGGCCAACTAGGATGGCGTGAAATCGACCGTACAAAAGGATTTTTGACGCAATTTCAATTTTCAACGACTCTTGTCAGCTGTCACAGGATTGCCACTAAAGTACACCGTGTTTAGTGTTCATGTTTTTTTTCCAGCTTTAAACATCTTTTCTCATTGCACAGTCGTCAAATTGTTAAATCTGACGGTTGTTATTGAATGGAAAGATTCTCAACGTCCCATTGGTCGTCTTCCACCGAAAATCGGACACTTAAGTGGAAGAAAGAACATTAAGGGTGAACTTCCATCAGGCGAAAAGTGGGGTTCTTTACTGGAAAAAGTGTAATGTCGTACAGATCCAACTCATTTTCGTACAGAGACGTACTGATTTTTTTAATTTTTTTTTAAACATGATTACTGTCGGCACGTCAAGATTCTCCAAACTTCTGGGCGACAACATCGACCGTCCGATTACGTGTTTTCGAAGCAGGCGGTCACGTCGTCCAGCGATTAATTACTCTCCTCAGGGAGGAGAGTAATCAATCACCGGACGTGTAAAATGTTTACGCGTGGAAAGGTCACGTACGGGCCGCGCGCGTTCGGACAGGTGGGAATCAAATCCAACGAAAACCACCAAAAAAAATATTTGTTGAAGAATGTGTCGTGACGCCTCCTCCACGATCCGCTGACATCCGGAATTTATGGCGCCACGATGAAACACGAACGACAAAACAGTTACGAAAAATAAAAAACACGAACGTACAAATTGTACATTCACCAAATTTAATTTTGCGGCTGGATGTACGGATACAAGTTCAGATATTGTGCTTTGGAATCTTTGACTGCTACGTCGTCAGAACATGAACCTACGTGCGTCCAATCGAAAGAAAGCACGTACGCGATAGATTCCATAGGTGACACGACCTGATGGAGAAGTGAACGAAGTATTACTGCCAGTAAACGTTTCCGTAGAATACTGTCTGCGCCAGATGGAGGGTTACCCTAAAAGTCTAAAACTAACAACGATACAAGGTGTACTGTACACTGCGAGTCGCTTTTAGCGCTAAACAAATATTTAGTGTTAAAAAACAATTAGTGTGATTAACGCTAATTGGGAAATTGGGGATTTTGACTGAAATCAGTCACTCTAATTTGTTTTTTAGGGTTTTTTTAAATATAATTAATCACTCTATTTAAGTTTTTAGGTCTAAATTTAGGGGCACCGAATTAGCGTGATTGACTCTAATAGCGATTCGCGGTGTACTGTTGTGCACTGAAGGAATGCGTAATGTAGCGTTTTCCCCTCGATATGTGTCGATAAGCTACATGTTATTAGCGTAGCGCCAAAATTTTAACAGTGGACGGTAGGGGTCAGAGGTCGCAAAAGTCAAAATTTTAGATAACCGAAACTAACCGTTTTTTTTTTCAAAATCTGAGTACCCGACGCCCGACAGGGTTATGTCACACTCCAAAATTGTTAACCGTTACCCGAAACGCGTTTACAAAAATAACAGTTAACACAAACTCGATTTTTCTCGACTACCCGTAACCGCCCGTACCCGAAAAGTATAAAATTAATGGTACATTTGCCTCATACCTTCCACGATACCAAAAGTATAAAGTACAATAATGTTGGATAATATGGACAGTACAAAAATTTCAAACTTTTTTCGTTTTTCGCTTACCCGACCGTAACCGATTTTTTTTTTCTGTGAATGAACCGCCCGAATCCGCTCGGCCCCCCAAATTTGGCACCCGAATCCGTTCCAGATCCGACGCGGGCGGTCGGCTAATGGTCGGTTACAGTTATGGTTAACCGTTTGCGACCTGTGGTAGGGGTCCGAAGGCACTCGGTCCGTGCGAGGTTCGGTTTCGAAAATTACACGAGCGGCCGCACGCCTGCTGGTTCAAATAACAAGAGTTCATTCCTAATTTTTTTTGCCAACTACGCTTTCCAAATTAGAGGGTAAATCTGGTTAAAATTGACACGTACGATCAAAAATTTAAAGGGCGACAAATCGGGTGGGTACTGCCATGTAGTATTATTTATATCTTACATCGTGTTATATGTTCAATACAACTGAAATATGGTTTCTCTCCTTCAGATTTTGATAATAGTGTCTCGCAATTCTACATCAATTTGTAGGCCATGCTAAATTTCATTGACTCGAAAGTCTACTCGGTGATAAGTTGCTTCAAATATCTTTAGTGAGGGTCTCGTGTTGCTTCTTACGACCACCATAAGGTTAGCTACTGACCTAAAGAGTTAATTTCTCATGGCAATAACATCTATTTAGGGTTTTTGATAGACGACATTGCTCTAGCTCATGTGATCTATAACCACAATAAGTCTTCTACCATTTCAACTTTCGTTTTTATCAATTGGTTCACTTCTACCGATAGAGGCCGTGATAAAGTTTTCCCATCATCTTTCCTCGTTGGTGCAATAACATATTATTTATAACCGTCAAATGTAATAACTTGTTTAGGGTTGTCCTTGCGGTTGAAGCACAAGGTCAAGTCCAGTATTGTTCTTCGTTAAGTGACCTTAGCTTTAACTGGCTTTTGCTCATTCCGCTTCACATCTTTTTATATCTTCTCATGCGCTTCCCTTACGCCTCGGCTTGTTACACCTCTTGCTCTTAGGCAAGCCCCGTCGCATTTGCATTCAGCATAAAAGTGAGCAAGACGTATATTTTCTCAATTTATCACACGACATGAACCGTGCAACAACATGTGTCAAGCTCATGTGCTTCACAGGCACTCCTTTTATCTTACCAAGGATTCCCGGGCCCTTTTTTTTTTCCTCTGTACGCTCCTTAAAGTACGGGGAAAGGAGCGCACTCAGCCGGACCAAATTCTTCTATTTTCCTAACTGAACGGAACGCACTTTATTTCGCGCCTAACGGAGGCCGGAAGACAAAGTTACTCCGTTCCAAAGATTACCATCCTGTTACATGTGACAAGTGTTGTTTTGAGACAAAAGCCGGAACCGAAGACGATGAGGATGCCGGTGTAGTCATCTCGGAACCAAACCAAGCAAGAAACTTTCACAAAAACTGGTCTGAAAAACAGCAACTTCAACAGTTGATAAAACTCAAACCAGAGACACAATATCTCTGACAATCTACAACAGTGTAGATAATATCAGAATGAAGATACACACAAAATTACAAGTAATTCTGCCAACAGATCTGTGAGATATCCACAGATGAAAATGCCAAAACCAGGCTGTACAGTTTTTGACTACAAAATGTTCATACCTTCAAAGTTATCTAAGTCCTACTAATATACACCGAAGCCTATGCTGCTGAACGTACGGAGGCATACCAGCCGTACAATAAATACCTGCGGAATTTTGATATTTTGTGAGACACAATCTTAGACTTGGGGTTATGGCCTACTCTGTCTTTTGCAAGTAGTGTATGGAGTACTTTTCACTACTTGTACAATTTTGAATCTGGTTTTCTACTTGTTTTCATTTTTTTCAATCTTCATTGTTTAGTGGTTGTTTGTGTAGTTTGTCTTTTATGTAAGGCAAGGGATATCGATCCCTTTCTTCAAATTTTTATCAACAAAATTTTGTTTCACTTATGTTTTTTACTTTGATTGTTTGTCTGCTGTCTTTTTTAAGTTTCTTTTTTCTTGAGTTGCAAAAAAATGTCTTGTAACGTATAAGAGAATATATGTGAGTAATACATCTTAATAAAAATACATAATGCTTAGAATGCGAAATCCTTTCCTCAAAGGTTACAGGATTGCAAAATGAGCATCAAACGATATCTTATGTTTAAGGTTTTCTAGTGATTTTTGTTGGATTTCGATATAGTTTGTTCGAAAGTCACAATTTAGTCGCCTTTTATAAGGTTTTGTCGCCCGTTGTCGTTAATTATACATTCATTTCCAAATGCAACAATTTTGAATGACTTGTTTCTGGTTGGTGTTCTCTTTGAAGACAATAGCCACACATTGTATGGGTTGCGCAATTGCGTAACATATACGGAAAAAAAAAGTCGGACGCTCCACAATTGCACTTGGAAGCTTAGAGACTCGATATCGATCTCATATAAACATGTTTTATAGAAAATTTGTATAGATCACTACGAAAACGTACGAGTTTAGTTGATAGCCTCACTTTCTCACAAACGAAGGTCCACCCTTAACGGAGTTTCGAGGAAGAATTTAAAAGGGTAGAAGCGTAAAAATCGATTGGTTAATGGTTTTTGTTTTTGCATCTGCAAAGCAATCGCTACAAAAAGTCTGTACATGATCACCGTCTTTGAGGAGGACGATTTTTATCTAGTAACCTTTCAAAATTGTTACATTTGGATAGCCAGACCAAATGCCACAATATCATACCATTGAAACTCTTACACGTTGTATAGGCCATGCAACTACAGACTGATCGATGCAAATCCACCAAAGTCTTGCATAATACTGAGTCGGATATCTTGTCACGCTCACAGTCCATAGTGGTTTGTCTTACTTTTATTTATTGTTTGTAGGTTGTTTGATTATTTTTAATGCGATAATGTTTTCATACAAATCTTACATTCATATCTTTATCTTGTAAAATTTTAGTCGATTTTGAATATCATCACATGGTACCTGTGGATTTAAGGCACTTAGGGTGAAGTTCCATCAGGCGAAAAGTAGCGTAATTTACAGGGTCCGCGACCCTCCGCACCAAATCGTACCGCCTATTTTGTTTTTATACGCAAAACTACATTACAGAGAATCTTGTCGATACTCTCTGAAGGTCTTGGAGGTAATACTGGCCGTTGAATGTTCATCTGCGAGGAGTTCGCTTTATTTTTTTTTGTAACTGTCAACCCACCTCGAAAAGGTGGGTTGGCAAATACAGAAAAAAAAAATCGTGACACACTCGACGATTAAGCTACGTGTCGTGATGGAAAACCAACAAAAAATCTTAAGATTTGCACATGACACGCGCTTTCCAAAATACAACCGAAAATAAAAACGAAATTTCGTAACATTCCCTCGTCACGCTATTATCGGTAACTTTTGTTCGTCACACTATTTATCTCAAAAGACTTCTGTTATGTTTGAAAACTGAAAACCCTAAAAAATGAGTTGGCGTACAAACTAGCATTTGCAAAATTTATAAAAAATGTGTCGTATGATTACTTCGTACGCAGGTACGTGGTACGCAAGTTAAGATTTGAAGTGAAGTTTGTGCAATTTTGTGTCCCCCATTGGAACACTGGATTCAGGAAGCCTCTAGGTAACATTTGGCTAGCCCTCTTTCAATTTGGATCACTGCTCCCCAAGTAGGTAAATAGACAATTTGACTGCACCTCTGTGCAGTCTGGACTCCTCTGAGTTCACAGCAAAAAGAATCACTGAAAACGCCCAACCAGACGTTTAATAATAAAGTGGCAAAGATGCTAATATTGACACAAGCTTGTTGGGAGAGAGGCGGCTACCTCCTCAATCCTCTAAGTCCTAAACCCCTCTCACAACCCCTATCTACTTATGTACGAACCAATCTGAAGACTGTACAGTACATTAAGGTACTAATGTCGATGTACTTTCTGTACGGCTTGTGTACGACAAGGCCATGGAGTGGACGCATGTCTCCTTCAGACTCGTCCTCATGCTCTATGGGATTCCCGCTTCCCAAATATATATCTTGCCACGTGTCGCCAGGTCATGTCACGTCCGAAAACCACCAAGATGGCCATTCAAGGATCCCGGCGATGATGCGGGCCGTCGGATCAAAACCGGCTTTTAATGTTTGTCGTCCAAAATAACAAATGTCCGGTACATTTGTTTCGTGAGCACTAAAACTTAACTAGTTTCTATGCTCTTAATTTATTATCCCGTTGAACGAATTAATGATCTTGCTAATGTTTAAATAGCTATCAAACCCTATGTATCCTAACGGACTTCTACGACAGACCGGTAAGAGCTGACGGCTACACCTCGCTCTGCCGGTTGGAGGTTCAAGTCCAGCCGAACTCAACCTTTTTGTTGAGAGTGACTTAGGTCACTTTTTAGTCCTGCCTATGGAGTTGAGGCACCCATGGCTCCATCGCCCTCTCTCTCTTTCAGTGACTACAACAAGTATGGGGGCTAGAGAGAGAAGGTGGAGGCAGGTTGCCAGTGCTTTGTCTTTTGTTTATTTTACATAATTTAAGACCTAGAAAACACCTTCCCTAAATCAGTGATTTCAACAGTTTGTCGGTGCTAAAAATCTGAAAGATATTCAATATCGGATCGTAGCTTGCGTGGCGCTATTCAATTTAGAACACGTGGCTTACAATCTCTACGTGATGGAACATCGACTCAATCGACCCGGTCTGTAGAGTTTGCCGAACAATTATAGAAACGTATGATGGAACTTCACCCTTATGCTACAGGCTACTGTAGTTAATTGGCTCGACATGATGGCAAATTGGTCGGGTAACTACATCGCTCGATTTTAGTGTTATTTTATTTTTTAGCGTAAATGGTATATTACACCGTGTATCGCTATTAGTATTAATAGTTTTTTTGCCGCTTAAAATATATTTTTTCCGTACACACTTATCGGATTGTAGATCTGACGGTTTTGATTGAAAGGGAATATTCTCAGCTTCCAATAGGCGTCTCAAATTGGAAATCGGACAAGTGTGTCCAAAGAAAAGATGTGAAAAGTGGTGAATTAACTATTAACCCTGATAACCATACGCGGTTTAGCGTTCATAATGCTATTTTCCGTATTTTTGTCGAAAAAAAATAACAATAGGATTACATTTTGGTACTTTTGTGTGTCGACTTAAAGCATACATGCTGATCAACAGTATTTAAAATGCAAGTTTACAACCCTGACAGCATTCGCGGAGAGATGTATTGAACTTGTGGGGTTTGAAAATCTACTAATCTACGAACATTGTTTGAGTAAGGGTGAACCTCCATCAAGCAAAAAGTGAGGTTCATTACTAGAAAAAATCCATTTTTGTACAACTCATTTTCATATATGGCCGTACTATTATTTTTGTTTTTAATAAAACATTATTACCGAAGATTCGTCAAGATTCTCCAAACTTTTGGGCGACAACCACCACCGTCCGATTATATGTTTTCGAAGCAAGCTGTTACTTTATCGAGTGTCTAGTTAGAGAAGACTAACTAGACATTGGACGTGTAAAAGTTGAACGCGTGGATTGGTCACGTGTAATCCAAGATAAAAACCCTACATGTGGCACACGCCACGCGCCTTCGGACAAGCGAGAATCAAATCTTAAGGAAAACCACGAGAAAATCTTTGTCGAAGAATGTGCCGTGACGCCGCCTCCACCATCCGTTGACATCCGGAATCTGCAGCGCCGTGACGAAACACGAACGTCAAAACAATGACAAAAAGGACAAAACATGAACGTACAAATTGTACATTAATGTAATTTAATTTTGCGACTGGTTCTACGCATACGAGTTCAAATATTATGCTTTTGGAATCTTTGACATGCTCGCTGTCAGAACATGAACCTACGTGCATCCAATCGAGAAAAAGCACGTACACGATAAATATCTTCTTGCTGACACGACCTGATGGAGAAGTGAACGAAATAATACTACAAGTAAACGTATCCGTACGATTACTGTCGAGGCCTGATGGAGAAGAGGCCTAAACATTAGATTGAGTAGAATTTAAAAATTGGTTACTTTATGGTATACTGCTTCGCGCGGAGAGTAGACAGCCGGTACAGGTCGAAACGAGGAGAACTCGCGGAGGGTCGAGGAGAATTACGCCGGCCGCGGGATAACCTCGCGGAGACTCCCGCGGATGCCGGTTCGACACATTTCGAATTGGCCCGCGAAGACGTCACCGGGCCAGGTATACCTGTATTAGCTGGCGGCGTACGACGTCTCGCGGGAGGACGCAACCAGATAAATAGCCCGTTCAGCGACGGCCGATGTTAAAATGCTTCAATTTTTTTAAAGCGCTTCAATTTTATGTAAAGCAACCAATTATTCCTCCCCTTAAAAAAATAATGAAATATAACACTAAGAAAACAAAATGTTGTCATTACCCTATTACTCCGACCCCATTACCGATACGATTTTAATTTCATGACAGTTTACCACTTAGGGCGTTTAAACCTCATTACCGATACAATTATTTTAATTAGTCTGTTTATTAATCTATTTAGTCGAATTAAATTAATCTCTCGTTCAATTTTTGCAACATTTTAATATACATTACAATACAATATAATATAACAATATATAATAAGATATAATATAATAAAATGAAATTTAATATATATAACATATAATATAGTGATAACATATAATATACACTAAATATGATATAAATTAACAAACACATATATATACATATACACACACACACACACATATATATATATATATATACATATATATATATATATATGTATATTTATATATATATGTATGTATGTATGTATATATATATATATATGTGTGTGTTTTTATGTATGTATGTATGTATGTATGTATGTATGTATGTATATATGTATGCATGCATGCATGCATGTATGTATTTATGTATGTTTGTATGTATGTTTGTATGTATGTATGTATGTATGTATGTATGTATGTATGTATGTATGTATGTATGTATGTATGTATGTATGTATGTATGTATGTATGTATGTATGTATGCATGTATGTATGTATGTATGTATGTATGTATGTATGTATGTATGTATGTATGTATGTATGTATGTATGTATGTATGTATGTATGTATGTGTGTATATATAATATATATACATACATATATATACATACATATATAGACATAAATACACATTAATTACGTACATAATTTTGTAATAATTTTAAACAACATTGTGTAGAAAAGCATTTGAAAAAAAAACATACAAAATCTAATAATTAGTTATACGTTACTTTTGTTTTCCTTTAACATACCTCAAACGAACGATTTATAATTTAACTTCAAGCAAGACATTAATCGCTTTTTAGCCTTTTTTTGGTTTACATTGTGTAAAAAAAAATTCACAATTACACTCTAGTAATTTAAGTTGTTGTGTAAACGTAATAAATATGTAGTTTTTCATTTCAAAATGTACGAAATGCCAATATCGAACAAACAAAGCGCAAACTATTTACATCTACAATTAGTGCGTACATACAAAATCGAAGGTAACATGAGAAAACATTAAATAAAAACGAATGTTGAATGATAACTATAATAAATGCTTTGTAAAAAATAAATATAAACGTTCCTTTTAACAAACATTGAAAACTACACATTCCATTTTAACAAACAAGTTACGCAATTAGGTTTATTAAACTTTCATCGATACATACCGAAAAAATAAACAAAAAGTAATTTGTAATATGCAACAAAGCATACGCGTATAAACACAGTTTCGTTTAACAAAAACAAAAAAAAATGTCATTTTCTTGATAAAAAAATAACAATAATAATAAATAAACCAATAATATGTTAATGATAGAAACGATGCAACATAAGTTTCAAAGTAAAACTCATAAAAATAAAATGGACAAATAACACGAAACTAATATGACATCAATGGAAAAGACAAAACAAAAAAGACAAAGAACAAATAATGAAAACAAAAAAAAGATGGAATTTTTTCGTTTGGAAACAAAATTACAAGGTGAATTACTATTACTGTCATTAACATTAAGTTGACGTTCCCAAATTTGGACCCACGAACCCAAAATAGAATTAATAATTATATTTTTTTCTTTATGCTATTATATGTAAAGTGTACTCAATGTCAACGACTATAATTTGGGCAATTTGAAATAGTGTAGTGTACACATGTGCCAACACATACTATTTGTTTTGTTTTTAAGTACGAACCTACAAAAAAAGTGTCAAATAATGATGTAGAGACGGGAAAATGAGTCGCGTTGTTTTGAGAAAGCACCCCCAAATTCGATAACAGTAATAAAGACGCGAAAACATAACGCCAACTTGTTCTCACATGTTCAAGCATCGACTATGTGGACACAACCTATAGCGGCTACACTATAGGAACGTGTATCAAAATTAGTGTTACATGTATAAATTAGCGTTATTGTTTTGTTTGCATTAGGCTCTTATAACATTAAATAGGGTTAATAACACTAATTGTTCCTTCACACGAGTTATTTTTGATAATTAATAGCGATTCATGGTTTAAGTTTGAAAATTTAACATGTATTTTATATACTCTATTAATATAATTTGCGTTCGAGCGTACGTGTATTAATATTCATGTACGCTCGAGCGTACTAAATGTCGTTAGAAGTGTTAGTCGACGTCATATTTCCGTACGTTTGAAAACAGATGTTATAAAATTGAAGTACATTTTGGGGGAGAGTTAATCTACATCACGAGCGTACGGAATTTTGCGCGGAGAGTTAATCTACATTGGAGAGTACGGAATTCAATATAACCACGTACGGACATCCGCAAGGAGAGTTAATCTACATTGAGAAGTACGGAATTCCACTTTCGACCGTACGAAAATCGATTAATAACGCTACAATTGGGACTGTTAATCGTACACGCAGATTTGTGTTGTACTTTTCAAAATTTGAATGTACATAACTTCTCCGCTTTCAAAATACTTTCTCCTCCTTTCAAAATACTCGTTCAATTTTGACTCTAAGATATTTTTGTACTCTCCGCGTATGCTCCTCATTTCACGTATCGTATAAAAAAAAATTTCGCCTGCGGCGCCAAACGATACGACAATATGACTGTACATGTTTTTTTTTGTTTTTAATGTCATATGTCAGTGTTCTCACGATAATAGGACTGTACTTTATTTTTTTTGTTTTCGATGTCATACGTGAGTGTTCTCACGTGACGCGCGGCTCAGATTGTTCGACGGATTAAATGGTACACCGTGAATCGCTATTAGCGTAATGAAATAGATAGCGTAATGAAACAATTAGCGTACTTTACGGTAAATTGTGTTTTTTCGGGTACACCATGATACTAATTTATCATGTACTCTAATTTGTAGCGAATGCTCTATATGGGAACGCTGTAAGTATGAACACTTGGTTTTTTTTTTTTTTTTTTGTCCATCTGACCTAATCAGCGAGGAGACTCCCAAAAAAAAATTCTCCGCGCTTCGCGCGATTTTTTTGTCCTTATCAATAACTGGGAGGGATTTACATTGCCCGGGCAAAATCCTCCTCGAAGGTCTCCGCCGCCCGCCAAATGTGCCCTCCCCCCAATGTCGAATACCACTACGGTATTTATACTTATATTAATTAATGTTCCCGATCTTTCCGGTGTTAACAGGCATTGATAGCTAATCAACACGATCTTTACTGTATGCGTATCGAGCAAGCCTCCATACATTTGCGGGAGCTTTGGCACCTCACGAGACTTGTCGCGCACACCCAAAGGTTGTAATCGGGTCTTTAAAATATGATTTATGTGTGTAGGGTCATTTTTTTCTGTTTTTTTTAATAAAAATACAAAAGCATACGTTCTCGGGGAGAAAGCGGGAGGCAAGGGCGACGTGGACCCGTTCCCCGTGCGCGAAACGTCCCGAAAAGTTGCAATATTGAGTACTCCACGAATCGTAACTACAGTTATGTACGCTAATTCCGTCACCCCAAATTTTGACTCTATTACCATAAATAAAGTAAATTATTCTAAGTTATTTTTTACATTATTTAAGAATTTTTTTGAATGAGCGCTAGTAACTATAATAAAGTGTCGTTTTAGATAGTGTGGCGTACGGTCGGTGTCTGATCGTGCAAAATTGTACTTTATTAAGTGAAAGAGTGCTTGATTTAACACATACCGTTATCATGTAACTGCGTTTTAACAAAATGCGTAGTGTAATTGTCATAATGACGTGAAACTGTACGTTTTATCAGGTTTTGTTTTTATACCTAATTTACAGTAGATATATTCATCGCCCAAATTGACGTCCAAATTAGAGTTATTGATAAATTAGAGTATTTTTTTTTTAAAGGGTTGATTACCCAAAACAGAGTTAATAACTCTAATTATGTTTTTTTCTTTTTTTTACTTTAATTATTTCTTTACTCTAATTACGATTTGCGGTGTACTGTAGTGGAACGTACTTACGAAACCTTCAATCTTTTGCCTACCCGGCCTTACCCGATTTGTTTTTTTTGAATCACCCGGCCGAATCCAGCCGGCCCCCAGAATTTGGCACCCGAATCCGTTCCGGATCCGACGCGGCCGGTCGTGTACGGATTGTGTACGGATTGGGGTACTCGATTGCGAACGTTGATAACGTGTTATGTCACTATGAAAGTTTATAACTTTTGTATCGAGGAGTATCGAAATGAACTACAATTCACTACACTATAGTATTGCAGAGGTCGCAAACGGTCAACCGAAACCGTGACCGACCGTTAACCGACCGCCCGCGCCAGATCCAGAACGGATTTGGTTGCCAAATTTAAGGGGGTCGGGCGGTTACGTTCGGTTGATTCACCAGGAAAAAAAAAGTCAGTTACGGTCGGTCAACCAAAAAACAAAAAAAAATGAAAAATTTGTACTGTCCCTATAATCCAACATTCTTGTACTTTATACCCATTGGTAACGTGGAAGAACAAGACATTATGATTAGTGTCGCAAATTTGACATGCTACTGTAAACCGCGAATTGTACTTAGGGTGAAGTTCCATCATACGTTTCATTTGCTGTCGACGGACGAGAGTTATGCGAACGACTTTTTTCGATGTGATTGGTTTTTTGTTTAGTGCCATTTTACGTGCGAGCGCGATTTTATTAAATCATTTTTTGTACCTTTTTACTTATAAAAGTACAATTCTGCACGGTCGAACGTTGTCTATACTCCACACTATTTAAAACGAACATATATTATAATTTGTTACGCTAAATAAACCTTACCTTGAATAGCATAATGAAAATTTTTTAATCATTTACTCTATTTAAGGTGATAGAGTCAAAATTTAGGGCGACCAAATTAGCGTTATTTATTCTAATTACGATTCACGGTGTAGTAACACTATTCATTTCGCAAATCTTAGGGAACGCCACAAATCGTAATTATTGGCTTATTCATACATCGTACATTATTTTAAAGTACTAATTATGCATTTTATATCGTGTTTCCACAAATATATCATATTATTGTGTCAATGTCATGCGACATGTAGTAATAATTGGTTAATAAATCAGTGAAAATCAAACTATTACGTCAATTTCCCACGACTAATCCTAATTATTGGCTTACTCACATGTGTCAAACAATAAATCGATAAATTGAATTGCTATTTAAGTTAGAGAAACTCGACCACAATTCAAACAAAACTTAGTCATACACTAAAAAGGAGAAAAGCATCCTCGCTTCCCTTAAAACCACAATCCAAAATGAACTTCAAAAATCAAAAGATGGTGATATTGCTCAGTATTACCTAATAGAAGAAAGCAGGGCCACTTCAAATCGTTGGAAAAAAATTGAAAATGTCTATGAAGTTAAAACATCAAACAAATACATGGTAAAGGGGGCACGTTTGTGGCTTGTAATACATGTTTCATAGTTTATCAATACAAGTCAGCAAAATGTACTTCAACAATCAACACTCACACATGTTTAGATTTGGCCGACATAAATAATTCAAGGGAACTTTTTTGTAAGTTTCTTTCAAAAACGGAGGCGAAAAAAATTGATAACAACATTTTTGTCGCATTCACAACCGATCTTTGGGCCGAGACAATAAAAAAAACCTTATTCATACCAGTAACCGCTCATTTTATTGACAAATAATTTAAACTTCATGCACGGACGCTTCAAGTCATCATTTTCCGGAGGAAAATCACACCGCGGAAAATGTTTTAACAACTTTCAAAAATTGTTTAACCAATTTTCAAATGTCAAATTTTGATCTCTGCGTTGCCGTGACTGATAGTGGCTCCAACATGTTTGCGAAAGAAGGTCTACCGAGTATGTTTACTTGGATACTTTGCGCGGACCATAAAATTGTTACAATTGTGGCAACGATCTTGAATAAGAGCGTAACTTCCAAAAAAGGCAAATACGATGTGGAAGTTCTTGATTTTTTTGATCTAATTGACGCGTGTAGATCGTTGGTTATACCTTTCAAACATAGTAATTTACAAAATCTTTTGAAAACCACTTTAAAACAAGAAAACGCAACGCGGTGGACTTCTTTGCTCCGAATGCTTAAGAGGATTTACGATGCATTCAATGAGATAGGACCAATCGCTCAAGCAAAAAATAAATTGATACTTTTTGCTTGTATCGATAAGACCCACTTTACCGAACTTGTACGATTTTTAGAAAGGTTTAAAGAAGCGACCCTATGTTGTGATTTAAAAACTTTAGTACTCAGTAGATGGGTCAGTGAGAGAGGGTTTAGTACTTAGAATATTTTTTGGTATACACACTTTAGTACTGACCCCTAATAGTGTTACAACAATATAAGGACAAAAGAGTGTACTGTACTTTTACAAGGACACGCGTCAGCAGATGAGGATTTGAAGGTATTTCTGAATGGCGCCGACACTCACATACACGCGTCTAACATCGAGCGAGCAGATTTGCAGAATCGAACGGATATAGTTTGGACCGGTCATCCGGTAAAATTACTGTACGGTTTCGGGATTGAACGTTGACTCGAATCTTGTCGACGGACGCGATTCGCGCGGGACCACAAGTGACGAAGCACGTCGTACACACTCAGGTGCTTCGTACCGCACAACAACTGTCGGTTGGACTTATGTGAACAATACTGACTAAGCATCAATTCATAATGGGACCACAAATAATGATTTGGACGCGTGTCGTCTATCGCGAAGATCTAATTTACATCCTACGACGATCCGTGAATTCAGAATCTACCAGTACGGATGCCTACAGTAATCTGGACGGATTCGCCAATTGCTGACTAAGCAAGTGGCACAATGAATGTACGGCCACTATCTGTAAATATCTGAAACAACATTAATTTGTATGTAGCAAATTAGTTTTTAGTGTTACATTACTAAAATAGGATAAAAGTTACAATTAGGGTTTTGGACGTACTTCCAGTACAGTAGACGTACCGTTGACGTACAGTGACTTTATTAGTGTATAGTACCTAGTTACACGTGTAGTTCCTTGATTAGTGTAGGAATCAGTAGATGACTCTATGAGTATAAATTGTAGGACTTAGTTTTATTTTGATTATCAGCTGGATTTATCAAAGTAATGGCAAACTGTTTTTCTGCATCTTTGACCTGTCAGTGTGATCACTCTGATTGATATCTGGGTATGAAACTTTGTGTGTATGTTCTATGATATAGAAAATATATGTCTGTGTAGTTTCATTCTGTTCTGCTATTTCTGTAGAATTCTGTGAGAGATTTAATTGGTTAGTTTGATAAGCTGTCAGCTATTTTTAGGAAACTCTCGAGCTCATAACTTTTGGATTCCTTTGTGGATCAGTCTGTAATTTTGGGAAGTTATAGTGTCTAGTATATAATGCATATTGGTGCAGTCTGAGGTGATTCTGTATATTGTGGATTAATCTTTGTTGTCTGAAACACAGCTGGTTTGGGGTAGTCTGTGGGTGTCTTTCCATGAGTAATCCATGGGTGAAATAGGCCATGGACAACAGGTTATGGGCCCACACCCATGGCTACCCATATTTGATGGATCTAACTATTACTAATGGAAGTGTATGCTCGAGAGCTACTTCGAGGTTATGGAGCTAAGTGATGTAGTGGATGGGACTTTGGCCGAAACATCAAGTGGATGGGAGACAAAGAACCGTGAGTGTCTAAGGGTTATCAAGAATTCCTTGACAGAGAAACTGGTAATGATATACCTTAAGATGAAAAATGCAGCTGAACTATGGAAATGTCTAGAATGTAGGTATTCAGAAACTTCTTTGTATCATTGGTTTAGTAGCGCTACTAAACTTTTTGAATATAAGTATGTAGGCGGAAGCATGGTGGAGTATTGTATTGGTATAGAAAGATTATTTGTAGAAAATGCTTAAGCAAGAGGAAGCTTTACAGATGCACAACAAGTTGTCTTATTAATGAGAGGCTTACCTAGTGACTATAGAAATGCATCAAATAGACTCACTCAAATTGATAAAAAGGATTGGAACTCAAGCATGGGAATCCGCATAGTGTTAGATGAAGAAGATAGTAAAAAGGTCTTTGAAAGTAATATGGAGGTTTCTAAGTCACAGTTTCAGAAAATTAGAGGTAACAGTATGTTCGAAAATGGACCTAAAAATTGTTTTTATTGTAATGATTTAGGACATACCTTCAGGGTATGTCCATCATGTAAAAGTGCATGTGTCACAGGAAAATTCAGAGATGGATGGGACAACAACCAAGTTCATCCCTCAACAAGGAGGGAAACAAGTGCGTTTATGAGTGAGGAACAAGACTTGACCGATGACAAAAGACTTTCACCTTCTGTTGATGAATTTGTTTACTTACCGACTGTCTATCTTTTTCGGAATATGGTGAAAGAGGAAGCAAAGGGAAAGTTTGTTGCCACAGAAAATGGAGTGGAGGAAGAGGTAATAGAAAAGGATTTGTCTACTGTCAATGATGGCAGATTGGTAAGTGACACAAACTTACGAAAAGAAAGGGTTACCGAAATAGGAGGAGTTGAAGGGAGTGAAGGGCACCTGAAAGTAGAAGTGGAAGGAACTGAAAATAGTGTGGTTATCAAAGATAGTGTGGAGAAAGAAGAGAGTGAAAAAGACTTGGTGTTTGTGAGTCTTTCTTGTGATAAATTAGTGTGTGAAAATGACTTACAAGGAGATGAGATTCTTGAAGAAAGGGGAGTAAAAGATAGTGAAGTACACTTAACATTGGATGTAGAATATTCTTTAGACATAGAGAAAACTGAACTGAAAACAAAACCTAGAGAAGGGCAAAGAGAAGAGGAGGAGAAAAGTAGAGTAAGAAAGGAAGTTTAGGAGAGCGGAAAAAGTCATAAAATTGGAGGAATATGGAAAATAAGGAAAATTACTAGGAAGAGGAAAGAGCAACTAAATGAAAAGGGGATCAGAATGGAAATTTTTAAAATATATACACTTAAGGGGAGTGGCAGATCTACGGGAAAATACCAAAAATTTGTGAGGAAATCATCACGTTATAGGGGTAATGGGAAGACAAACCATGGCAGAAATTTAAACTCTATGAGGAGACCAGAATGTTGCAAGAGATCAAGAAGAAGATATAGATTAAGGAGGACCAGCTGGAGAAGAAACCAGCTCCATAGAAAACCACACAAAGGACCAGAAAAAGGCATTTTTGAAGTGGAAAACCGACACCTTCAAAGGGAAAATTCATTGTTTAAACGGATTATACATTGGAGTGACTGGTATGGTGAATAAAAATCTGACAAAATCTTCGAGTTACCACTATATGATTGCTTAAAACTAAAACATCCAAAACTTAGGAGGAGTGTTGTTTTTGTAAAGTTTTGGGATATTTAGGAGTGAAGGTTCTGAGAGGGAATTTTCGACCTTTTAATATATTCCTTATCCTTGCTTTAGAATATACCTGAATTACGGTAGATAGTTCTGTAAACTGAGTGAAGTACTGAGTCTAAAGTTTTAGGGGAGTGTTGTGATTTAAAAATTTTAGTACTCAGTAGATGGGTCAGTGAGAGAGGGTTTAGTACTTAGAATATTTGTTGGTATACACACTTTAGTACTGACCCCTAATAGTGTTACAGTAATATAAGGACAAAAGAGTGTACTGTACTTTTACAAGGACACGCGTCAGCAGATGAGGATTTGAAGGTATTTCTGAATGGCGCCGACACTCACATACACGCGTCTAACATCAAGCGAGCAGATTCGCAGAATCGAACG
Source organism: Zygnema cylindricum (assembly GCA_037447655.1). Classification (NCBI taxonomy): domain Eukaryota; kingdom Viridiplantae; phylum Streptophyta; class Zygnematophyceae; order Zygnematales; family Zygnemataceae; genus Zygnema; species Zygnema cylindricum. Next base: position 253,001 of record JBBHKE010002320.1, read on the forward strand.
GATATAGTTTGGACCGGACATCCGGTAAAATTACTGTACGGTTTCGGTATTGAACGTTGACTCGAATCGTGTCGACGGACGCGATTCGCGCGGGACCACAAGTGACGAAGCACGCCGTACACACTCAGGTGTTTCGTACCGCACAACAACTGTCGATTGGACTTATGTGAACAATGCTGACTAAGCATCAGTTCATAATGGGACTACAAATAATGATTTGGATGCGTGTCGTCTATCGCGAAGATCTAATCTACATCCTACGACGATCCGTGAATTCAGAATCTACCAGTACGGATGCCTGTAGTAATCTGGACGGATTCGCCAATTGCTGACTAAGCAAGTGGCACAATGAATGAACGGCCACTATCTGTAAATATCTGAAACAACATTAATTTGTATGTAGCGAATTAGTTTTTAGTGTTACATTACTAAAATAGGATAAAAGTTACAATTAGGGTTTTGGACGTACTTCCGGTACAGTAGACGTACCGTTGACGTACAGTGACTTTATTAGTGTATAGTACCTAGTTACACGTGTAGTTCCTTGATTAGTGTAGGAATCAGTAGATGACTCTATGAGTATAAATTGTAGGACTTAGTTTTATTTTGATTATCAGCTGGATTTATCAAAGTAATGGCAAACTGTTTTTCTGCATCTTTGACCTGTCAGTGTGATCACTCTGATTGATATCTGGGTATGAAACTTTGTGTGTATGTTCTATGATATAGAAAATATATGTCTGTGTAGTTTCATTCTGTTCTGCTATTTCTGTAGAATTCTGTGAGAGATTTAATTGGTTAGTTTGATAAGCTGTCAGCTATTTTTAGGAAACTCTCGAGCTCATAACTTTTGGATTCCTTTGTGGATCAGTCTGTAATTTTGGGAAGTTATAGTGTCTAGTATATAATGCATATTGGTGCAGTTTGAGGTGATTCTGTATATTGTGGATTAATCTGTGTTGTCTGAAACACAGCTGGTTTGGGGTAGTCTGTGGGTGTCTTCCGTGAGTAATCCATGGCTGAAATAGGCCAAGGACAATAGAGGGTCTGAATGCTGGTCTGGTGAATAGGCAAAATATTTTCAAGGGAAATCAGAAGGGAGGACGGAGTGTTAATGCAAGAAACAAATTTAACAAAGAGAGTGCACACAACCAAAAAAGAATGTCACTTGTTTCAAATGCGGAGGTCCAGATCATTACGCTATTGACTGTACAGTTAAAGGTTCTCTAAAAACAGTCGATGTAAATGAAGGTCTCCAAGAGGATATTGCATTATACCTAGCTGAGCACGAAGCCCAAGAGGTGGGAAACGGAAAATACTAACTGAAAGTCATTAGTTGAGTCAACCGGATCCAGAAGTTAAAGAGTTAACTCTGGAGGGCAAATTAATGAATAGAAAAGTTTGGATAGCTGAATTTATTATGATTCTCACTACACTGCATAGTTTAAAAAATCCTTCTGATGAAATTCTCAACAACAAACCTATGTTAGGACAGTTAAGTAATGCTGACACCAGATACAGTTTGATTAGATTCGAGTCAATAGTGGAAAGAAAAACGTTCAGAGTAATGGTTGATTCAGGTGCCTCACATAATTTTATTTCACATAAGTTTGTAGAGGAAAATAAAATTCCTATTGTCATAAGGGAAAAGCTTTTATTTGTTCAAGTGGCAAATGGTAATAAGTCCACATTTGACTTACAAACTGACACGATAGAAGTTGATATCTAGGGTCATAAAATGAAAGTTGTGTGAGAAATAATGAATTTGGGAAGTGAAGAACTAATTATGGGAAAGCCTTGGTTAACTGAACAGAATCGTCAAATTAATTGGGAAATTAACACCTTGAAAATGAAGTTCGGAAACGGTTGGAAGGTTTTGCAAGCATTATCTCATAAGAAATTGCATAGGAATCATATAAATAACATAACTAGATTGGGAGTGGAAGGTTTGATATCTGTTAAACAATTTAAAAAACACTTAAAAGATAAAACAAATCATGCTTTCTTGTTATAAGTAACTGAGGCAGTAACTGATGAATGGGGGGGAGAAAACAGTAACATTGATGTCATCCCTAAATCAGACACCACTAAAACTCTCGAATAACTAAAATCTGAATTTGTAACTGACATTAATACTTTTGATTTTGATGTTAAAGATTTGATTTTTGAATTTCAAGATGTTTTTCCAAGAGATTTACCCTCGAAAGGCCACCTTCTCGAGATGTGGAACATGTTATAAACCTTGAACCTGGATGCAGCCCTCATGTTACAAAAATTTATAAGCATTGTTTCTTTGAGAAAGAGGAGTTAAAGAAACAGACCAGGGAGCTCCTAGAGAAAATACATATTCAGCACAGCAAATTACCGTACGGAGCACCATTTCTATTCGTCAAAAAGAAAGACGGAACGTTGAGAATGTGTGTCGATTATCGTAGTCTGAACAAGATTACGGTCAAGGATAAGTATCCGTTACCTTTAATATTTGATTTGATAGATTGTTTAAAAGGTGCCAAAGAATTTTCGTTGATTGACGTGCGTAATGGCTTTAATCAGGTGCCAATTAGAATTGAAGATGTTGATAAAAATGCTTTCAGGACTAGGGTGGGTCATTTCGAATGGATAGTTATGCCATTCGGCTTCACGAAAGCACCGCCTACTTTCCAAAGATAATGAACCAAACCTTTTCAGATTACATAGATGAGTTTGTCCAAGTGTTTATAGATGATATTTTAGTTTACACTGAATCTAAAGAACAACATATAATTCATTTAAAAAAAGTTTTGGAAAGGTTAAGAGAAAGAAAATTATATGGAAAATTGTCAAAATCTAGTTTTCTTAAAAGTGAACAATTATTTTTGGGACACATAGTTAGTGAGGAAGGTGTTAAAACAGATCCATCCAAAATTTTAGCAATCCAAAATTGGAAACAACCTTCTAATGTCACAGAAGTAAAATCGTTTTTGGGATTGGCCACTTATTACAGGAAATTTATCAAGAATTTCAGTATGATCGCTGCACCTTTGACGGATTTACTTCAGGAGAATGAGACGTTTGTGTGGGGAGCTGATCAGGATGGAGCATTCGAGGAATTAAAAGGGAAGTTGACCTCTGCCCCTACACTGGTGTATCCGACCCTGCCGGGGAATTTGAAGTTTTGAACACTACAAATGCATCTGATAAAGGTCTATGTGCAGTCATAAATTAAAAAGTCGGCAAACACTTTCATCCTATTGCTTTTGAGTCCAGAAAATTCAATGATGGTGAAAAGAACTATACAGCACAGGAAAAGGAATTACTTGCAATTGTACATGCATTGGTGAAATGGCGTTGTTATTTGCATAATAAAGAATTTACAGTTCACTGTGATCATAAAGCACTCTCTTATTTACAAAGATTAAGTGATGCGCAGATTATGACTGGCAAACAAGTTAGGTGGATGCAAAAATTAGCATATTTCAAATTTAATGTCAAATATATTCCTGGGAAGACAAATGTAGTCGCAGATCCTTTAAGTAGATGTTTTGAAATAAGTGTTTTGGTTCAAGATGAATTGTTTTTAGATACAGTTAGAAATGGTTATGATAAAGATCGTTATTTTGTTGTGATTTACAAGAATATTTCGTGACCGAATTCTAACCCATTGAATGAGAGGCATGTCAAAAACTTTAAACTAAATAGTGGTTTACTGTATTTGCAAATTGGGGATAGATTATGCATTCCTAAAGTGGGAGACTTAAGAAAACAAATTTTACGGGAAGCTCATGACATTTTAGGACATCTAAGTCGAGATAAAACTCTTAGTCGATTGCAAAGTAGATTGTTTTGGCCTGGATGGCAAAGGAGGTGTCAAAACATGTGGAAAATTGTGTCCCTTGCCAACAGAGTAAACCTAGTACCCAAAAACCTAAAGGTCTCTTAAAACCTTTGGATATCCCCGAAAGACCGTGGGAATCGATCAGTATGGATTTTATTGTCAGGTTGCCTGCTACATCTAAAAAGAATGACAGTATCATGGTCGTAGTCCATAGGTTCAGTAAAATGGCAATTTTTATCCCTTGCAAAACCACTCATTCAATTATAGATATTGCAAAGTTATATTTTGACAACGTGGTAAGACATCATGGAGTCCCTCTATCTATAGTCAGTGATAGAGATTCTAAATTTACGTTTGCATTTTGGAAAGAATTAAGGCAAAATTTAGGCTCTGAATTGAAAATGAGTACCGCTTATCATCCTCAGATAGATGGACAGACAGAAAGGATGAACCGTACACTAGAGGAAATGCTTAGGACTGATGGAAAGACAGAAAGGATGAACCGTACACTAGAGGAAATGCTTAGGACCGTTTGTAGTGAAGTTCAGAACACATAGGAATCTAAATTGCCATTAATGGAATTTGCATACAATTCATGTAAACATGCTAGTACAGGATTCTCACCATTTAAAGTTGCATTCGGATACCAACCTATAGAAGCATTGGACTTAATAACAGGGGTCACTCAAGAGAATAGAGGTTCTGGAACAGAGTTTTGGGAATGCGTTCAAACAGTTTGGAAAACTGTTCGAAATGCATTACTGGAGGCACAAAGGAGGCAAGAATTAAATGCTAACCGCAAACGGGGTGATTGGGTGTTACGCACAGGTGAAAAGGTTTGGCTTTCTACAACTCGTTACAGGTGCAAGATTGAGGGACAATCGGATCATACGGGGAAATTTGCTCCAAAGTACATTGGACCATTTACTGTAATCGAGATGATATCGTCAGTTGCTGCCAAATTGGAATTCCCGCCTTCAACAAAAATTCATCCAGTGATACACATAAGCCAATTGAAACCAACGAATCTTCGACGAACTGAAAGAGAATTGGAATTGGATCCCTTAATAATTATAGAACATGAAGTCCACAAATGGGTAATCGATTGGGTTGGTCAACGGTTCAGGGTCGGCGATACTATATTCTGGCAAGTGCATTATCTAGGAAGGCATGAGGATGAGTTGACTTTAGAGGATAAAAATTCTGAGTTTTTACAGAGGTATTGGAGGGATAATAATATAGAAGTCCCGTCTGAGAATTAAAGGTGTTTAATTGAGGTTGTTAAAAATAAGTAGGGGATGATGTAACAGCAATAGCGGATCGAACTTGTTTATAAAGGGATATTTAGGTATTATGATTATAGAGTACTAAATTTAGTAGACGTCCGCGAAAGAATCACGCTATTTGGAGTTATATTTTAAAAGTTATAGCGATGGGTGTATTTAGGTGATAGCGTGGGGTCTTAATAACAAGTGGGTATCATTGAAACGAGTTAAGGGTCAAATTAGTACCGAAATTACGCGTGTACGTTTCATAAAGTTCTATCGAAACGTTTAGTATGCACGGTGGTTCGTTTCGTACAAATTTTAGTACGAAACGTCACTTTTACTTAAGGGAATTTCGTAAGAAGTTTCGCATGCGAAATTTGTTACGCACGATTGTGCCAAGTCGCGTTTCGTTTGGCGCGCACTTTTGCACGTAAATGTTACGTAGTGAAACGTAACGTTTGATCGGTTAGTAAAGTGCGAAGTAGTTAGTAAGAGATTTCGCACGTTTTTGCATTGGTCAGTCTGAGTCTTTGCTGATCAATGATTGGCCCAAGTAAAAGCTTGTTAAAACGGAGCGTTGACTCTAGCCTGGCGAGTCCAGGGCGATGATGGATAAATAGTGAAGTGTAAGGGGAGAGTAGACATCTTTTTCCTTTGGAAAAGTTTGTGGAAATTCCGGCTGATCTTGGTCCGAGCGATTAATACCAAATTGGAGAAAATGCATTTTTGCATTGAAATCTCTTACTAACTAAATAGTGTTTTAGTAGTTAAAAGATAGAATTATTAAGAGTGGAGAGTAGAGGAAACACTTTAATTTGAAGGGTTGAGCCACGAGGGCAAGAGACCAAGCTAATGTTATGTGGACAGAAGCTTCTTCTAATTTAAAGTTTATCCTTATGTGAGTGTTTTTCAATGTGGATGTGTATTTTCCAATGTGTGGAATGTGTGGTTGAAATTGATTAAAGTAATGGGATTTTCAGAGAGGTAGGAAATCTTTTTACAAGACTATCCACGTTTTAAATAGTAAAGACTATAAATAGTAACGACTTATTAACACTAATAACAATGAGCGATGTAGTGGTACATCTCCCTTTGCGTGTAACTCTTAGTCTTAATCATTATAATTTTGCGAGTAACTCTTATATAAATGTTTAAACTCTTATGTTAAAGTTTAAACTCTTATGTTAATGTTTTTTCTATTGCAAATCTAAATTTTTTCGCTACATGTTTTGGTCGGTTTTTCTTTCAACTACGATACTATGTTATGAATTATGCAAAAAAGGTGAAGTTTTTATTATGTATGCTTAAAAAAAAATCTTAGTTTTTCACATTGAAAATCAATTAGCAAAAAAAACATTGTGAAAGGTAAAAAAAACAAAAAATATTTTGTAGTATCAAATATAGAAATAAATAAATAACAACCTCATTCTATTTTCGACTCTATTATACAAATTCTCAACCTCGAACATTAAAACTACACAAAATCTATAAATCTAAAATTGGTATACATACGGCGCTTTGGTAATATGATAAAAATAAGCATTCCGATTAAAACAAAAAAGCAAAATAACACTAGAAAAATTGTGAAATACAAAAAAAAAATCAAAGGAAAAAAAAACAATATAACTAATACTAAAAAAAATAGAAAACAAAACAAAATTAAAAATTATGAATTTAAAAGATCTCGGTTGGATCTAACACACAAAAGATCAATAACAATTGAAAGCGCTAGTGAGCTCTTCTTCTTTGTTATCGTGTTCCTGGCATCCGAAAATTGCATTCGGACATGGAACTAGAACCCGAAATAGCTAGAAAATAGATCTAACAACACTGGCTAAAATAAGAAATCCTTCATCTTTCGCACATACATTTGATTTTTTTTCCACCATTCAAGTATGTTAAAGTTCAATTTTTCGTCGTTGGTTAATTTTAAATCAAAATAACGTTTCATTTCATCGTTAACGAGCGTTTTTTTGTCGGTGGTAATAAAAACCTTATTTTCATATCGCTCTCACCAAAAAAATTGTGGAAACCGTCTTTACTTTACGATATTTTTTGTTTTATTGTGATACGTTGAGGACTACCAAAATCAACGTCATCACCGAGGTCGTTTGCAAGTTCACGAAGTTTGACCCTTGCGCTTTCAATTTCGGTTTTTTATACCCCAATTATTTCAAGCTTTTGTTTTTGTCGGGGATCTAAGAGAGCCGCAACAATGTGATTCTCATGAAGGCCCCACTTTGGTAGTGCAAATTTCACAAAAAGTTATTTCATTTTTTGCAAGTTTTGGGAATTGGCGAGGCATTATTTTTTACCATCATTGTAAGATGTTTTTCTTATCATACAATGGTTATAGAGAGACGATTCTTCAAACAAAACTAAATGTAAAGTTTGTTCTTTGATTTTTTTCAACTTTAGGGTCACTTCTTGAAACCTTTCCAAAAATCGTATAAGTTCGGTTAGGTGAGTCTTATCAATACAAGCTAAAACCATCAATTTATTTTTTGCTTGAGCGATTGGTCATATCTCATTCATTGCATCGTAAATAATCTCAAGCATTCGGAGCAAAGAATTCCACAGCGTTGTTGCGTTGCGATTTCTTGTTATAAAGTGTTTTTCAAAAGATTTCGTAAATTACTATGTTTGAAAAACGTGCCCACATATCGTGTAACAGTAATAGTGGATCGAACTTTTTTGTAAATGGGTATTTAAGTGTTTCGATTATAGAGTTTTGAATTTGGTAGACGTCTGCGAAAGAATTGCACAATTTGGGGGTTTTTTTTTAAGATATAGCGATTGGTGTATTTAGGCGACAACGCGAGGTCAAAATAACGAGTGGGTGTTCATTGTAACGGGTTAAAGGTCAAACTAGCCGCAGAATTTCAGGCGCACGTTTAAAAAGTACCGAATGAATCAATATTTCGTTTGGTACGCAGGATGGTTCGTTTCGAACAATACTTAGATCGAAACGTCACTTTCACTTTATAGAATTTCGTAGGTTGTTTCGCATGTGAAATTTGTGACGCACGTTCGTGCGAAGTCGCGTTTCGTTTGGCGAACACTTTTCCACCTAAATTTTACGCAGTGAAACGTAGCGTTTGATTGGTTAGTAAATCCTACGTAGTTAGTGAGAGATTTCACACGCTTTTGCATTGGTCAGTCGAAGTTCTTGCTGATCAATGATTAGCCCAAGTAAAACCTGTTCAACATAGCGTTGACTTTGCAACATCGAGTCTAAGGCGATGATGGATAAATAGTGAAGTCTAAGAGAAAAGTAAACATCTTTTCTTTGGGAAAAGTTTGTGGAAATTTTGACTGATCTTGATCTTGAGCGATTAAAACCAAATTGGAGCAATGTCATTTTTGCACTCAAATCTCTTACAAACTAAGTAGTGTTTTAGTAGTTAAGAAATATAATATTTAAGTGTGGAGATCAGTGGGAATTACTTTAAAAAGAAGGGAAGAGCCACGAGGGCGAGAGACCAAGCTAATGTTATGTGGATAGAAGTTTATTCAAAATTGAAGTTTATCTTTATGTGAGTGATGTCCAATGTGAATGTGTATTTTCCAATGTGTCGAATGTGTTGTTGAAATTGGTTGTAGTAATGGGATTTTTTGAGAGGTAGGAAATTCAGGTACATATGGTATCAAAGCTTTGGTTGGAAACTAGGGAGAAGTTTGCTCACCCAAAAATTGACTGCCGTGACCGGTGAGGGTGCTCTAACCTGTGTGGGTGGAACCAAAATGTGAGTGGTAGGGGATTCGAGGGAAACTAAGTGACCACACTGCAAGTGGCCGGTGGCTATATGTGGGGCGTACTTAGGTCCTAAGGACTAAGGCGGGGTGGGCAGTGTAGCCAACGTTGAAATTCTCTCCAATTACCTAGAGGCCAAACAAACTTGCCTTCTCTTAGCGATGCTTCATGTGTACAAGGAGGGCTTGATGCCATGAAGGGTGAGGATGTGACGATTAAAGATGAAAAGATCTTCATGTAGTGGGAAATGGGAAATTTGCTAATAAAGGAGAAGGAAAGTAGAGTACTTTACTTTTTCAAGAGCAAAGGAGTCAAAAATGACTTAAAACTTTTCAAACCCTAAATTATTACCTTTGATTGCTTTCAATTTTGCTGTTGCAAAATTTGTGGTTGAATTTTACCTGTCAGAGTTTTCAATTTTGCTGTTTCAAAATTTGTGGGGAAAATTTTTACCTTTCGACTTCAATGTTTGGGAAAATCTAATTTTCACCAACTTACTTTGAATGTTTATTTGATTTCTCACATTTTGATATCTTTCAAAACAATTGTTAAGTAAACAAAGTCTTGGATTGGAGAAATCTGAGTACTTCAAATCTGATGCAAACTCTTTTAGATAATTATACTATACCTTTCTTATTGCTTGATTTAATTGTGTGATGATGGCAAATTTTGTATGGAAACGTAAAATGAAAAATACTTTCAATGTTTTGAAGAAACGTACTGTGAAATTGGTCAAAAGATTTAATAATCATGTTGCTGTTGTGGATGAAACAATTTTTGAATTGAAGAGTGAATTGAACAATGTCAAGGAAAATTGGAATGTTTCAAATCAAAAATTGGATGCGCTAATTAATTTAATTCACACTAGATATGATGTTAATGACCAAAAAGGTGAGACTAGTAAGAAATATGTCAGTTTTAGGGAATATAATCACGATAGACCTAATAAGATAAGATATTTGAAATTGTCTATTAGTGAAGCACCATCTTTTGAAGGTAATAAGATTGATGAGTTGGATGCTTGTATTTTTCATATGGAGTATTATTTAGAATCTATGAATTGTGATCGTGATGATTACATTTTTTTTTTGTTAGCTCTCTAAAAGGTGATGCTCTGATTTGGTATTACACTCAGAAAAGATCTAACCTAATTCTTGATAATGCTGATTGGGAAGTTTTTAAGACCGCGAACAAATCGCGTTTCTTGTCAGTCACTTATAAATCCAGAATGGAAGAAAAGTGACTTAACTGTAAGCACCCCAGATCTGGGAAATATTATATTGTGGAATTTGAATCATCTAGCATTCATGTCTTAGGTTTGATTCATGAAATGGCTTGATTGCATTTCTTAAACTATCTCAATCCTAAACTTAAATCAGAACTGAAACATCAAAATTATATTAATTTGAAGAAATTAGAAGATAAGTCAATGGAATTAGAGGACCAGTTAGGGTAACTTAATCACTCAGGGGTAATTTCAATGAAGTATCAAAGTGGGGTGAGGAGGAATTTGTGGAACAGGGTCTGAATGCGGGTTTGGTGAATAGGCAGAATATCTTCAGGGTAAATCAGAGAGATGGACAAAGTGTTAATGGAAAAAAAAAATTTCATTATAGAGGGGGATACATTAAGAGTCATAAACCAAGTATTAATGCTCAGAAACCCAATCTTAACATTCTCACATGCACTATCTGTCAAAAAAGAGATCATAGGGCGTTTGAGTGTGCATAGCTGAAGAAAATTAACTTTTATAATTGTGGAGAGGAGGGACATTTCAACAGAGAATGCACAAAACCGAAAAAAAAAATCACGTGTTTTAAATGCGGATGCCCAGATCATTACGCTAAGGACTGTATAGATAAGGGATCACTTAAAACAGTTAATGTCAATGAAGGTCTTCAAGAAGATATTGCATTATACCTAGCTGAATAATAAGCAAGGAGGTGGGAAAACGGAAAAGACTAGCTGAATGTCCTCAGTTAGGTCGACCTGATCCAGAGGTTAAGGAGTTAACTCTAGAGGGCAAGTTAACAAATAGAAATGCTAGAATAGTTGAATTTATTATGATGCTAACTACACTCCATAGTTTGAACAATCCTTCTGATGAAACTCTGATGAAACTCTTAACAATAGACCTATGTTAGGACTGTTAAGCAACGATAACACCAAACATAGTTTGATCAGATTCGAGTCTTTAGTGGAAGGGAAACCATTGAGAGTTGTGATAGATTTAGGTGCTACACATAATTTTATTTCACATAATTTGTAGAGGAAAATAATATTCCTATAGTCATAAGGGAAAAATCTTTGCATGTTCAGGTGGCAAATGGTAATAAGTCCACATTAGACATACAAACTGACTCAATAGAATATGATATCCAAGGTCATAAAATGAAAGTAGTGTGTGAAATAATGAATTTAGGTTGTGAAGAGCTAATATTGGGAAAACTTTGGTTAACAAACATAACCCTCAAATAAATTGAGAAATTAACATTTTGAGAGTGAAGTCTGAAAACAGTTGGAAAGTTTTGCAATCATTACCTTCAAAAAAGTTGCATAAAATCATATAAATAACATAACCAAATTCAGAGTGGAAGGTTTAATTTTTGCTAAACAATTTAAAAAGCATTTAAAAGATAAAACAAATCATGTTTTCTTGTTCTTAGTAAGTGAGGCAGCTACTAATAAAGAGGGGGGAAAAAACACTAACATTGATGTTTTTTCTAAATCAGACACGACTAAAAAATTTTAAAAACAAAAACCTGATTTTGTTACTGATATAAATACATTTGATGTTGCTATAAAAGATTTGATTTTTGAATTTCAAGATGTTTTCCTAAGTGACTTACCCTTAGGGAGGCCACCTTCCCGAGATGTGGAACATGTTATTAACCTGAAACCTTGATGTAATCCTCATGTCACAGGAATTTATAAGCACAGTTTATTTGAGCAGGAAGAGTTAAAGAAACAAATCAAGCAGCTTTTGGAGAAAGAACATATACAGCGCAACAAATCATCGTACGGAGCACCAATTCTCTTCGTCAAAAAGAAGGACAAAACGTTGAGAATGTGTGTCCACTATCGTAGTCTAAACAAGATTACGGTGAATGATATGTATATGTTACGTTTAATTTATGATTTGATAAATCGTTTAAAATGAGCTTAATTATTTTCTTTGATTGATCTATGTAGTGGCTTTAATCATGTGCCAATTAAAACCGAAGATGTTGACAAAACTGTTTTTAGAACTAGAGTCACTCATTTTGAATGAATAGTGATGTCATTTGGTTTGACGAATGCACCGCCTACTTATCAAAGATTAATGAACCAAACTTTCTCAGATGATATAGATGAGTTTGTTCATGTGTTTATAGATGATATTCTAATTTACAACAAATCTAAAGAAAAACATGTAATTTGTTTAACGAAAGTGTTGGAAAGGTTAAGGGAAAGAAAACTATATGGAAAATTGTCAAAATCTGGTTTTCTTAAAATTGAACAATTATTTTTGGGACATATAGTTAGTGGGGAGGGTGTTAAAATAGATCCATCCAAAATTAGTGTAATCCAAAATTGGAAGCAACCCACTAATATCACAAAAGTTAGATCATTTTTGGGATTGGCCACTTATTACTGGAAATTTATTAAGAACTTCAGTATGATCGCCGCAGCTTTGACGGATTTACTTCGGGAGAAGAAGACGTTTGTGTGTGGAGCCGATTAGGAGAGAGCTTTCGAGGAACTAAAAAGGAAGTTGAACTTTGCTACTGCAGTGGTGTATCCTGATCCTCTTAGGGAATTTGAAGTTATGATCACTACTGATGCATCTGATAAAGGTCTAGGTGCAGTCATAAGTTAAAAGTCGGCAAACATTTTCATCCAATTGCTTTTGAGTCCAGGAAATTGAATGATGCTGAAAAGAACTATCCAGCACAGAAAAAAGAATTACTTTATTTATGCATTGGTGAAATGGGGTTGTTAGTTGCATAATAAAGAATTTACTGTTCACTATGATAATAAGGCACTCTCCAGAACTTCTGTATGATCGCCGCACCTTTGACGGATTTACTTCGGGAGAAGGAGACGTTTGTGTGTGGAGCCGATTAGGAGAGAGCTTTGGAGGAACTAAAAGGGAAGTTGAACTTTGCTACTGCACTGGTGTATCCTGATCTTCTTAGGGAATTCGAAGTTATGATCACTACTGATGCATCTGATAAAGGTCCAGGTGCAGTCATAATTTAAAAGTCGGTAAACATTTTCATCCAATTGCTTTTGAGTCCAGGAAATTGAATGATGCTGAAAAGAACTATCCAGCACAGAAAAAAGAATTACTTTGTTTATGCATTGGTGAAATGGGGTTGTTAGTTGCATAATAAAGAATTTACAGTTCACTGTGATAATAAGGCACTCTCCTATCTACAAAGATTAAGTGATGCACAGATTATAACTGGCAGACAAGTTAGGTGGATGCAAAAATTGGCATATTTCAAATTTAATGTCAAACATATTCTTGGAAAGACAAATGTAGTCACAAATCCTTTAAGTAGATGTTTTGAAATAAGTGTGATAGTTCGCGATGAATTGTTTTTAGATGTTGTTAGAAATTGTTATTATAAAGATCCTTATTTTGCTGTGATTTGCAAAAATATTTCGAGAGGGAATTCGGACCCATTGAATGAGAGGCATGTTAAAAACTTTAGAATAGAAGATGGTTTACTATATTTGCCAACAAGGGATAGATTATGCATTCCTGAAATGTGAGACTGAAAAAAAAACTTTTATAAGAAGCCTACGAGCATTTAGGACATCTAGGTCGAGATAAAACTCTTAGTCGGTTGCAGAGTAGATTATTTTGGCTCGGGATGGCAAAAAAAGTGTTGAAACACGTGGAAAAGTTGTGTCCTTTGCCAACAGAGTAAACCTAGTAACCAGAAACCTAAAGGTCTCTTAAAACCTTTAGATATCCCGGAAAAACCATGAGAATCTATCAGTATGGATTTTATTGTCAGGTTGCCAACAAATCTAGAAGAAATGACAGTATCATAGTTGTAGTCGATAGGTTTCAGTAAAATGACAATCTTTATCCCTTGCAAAACTACTCATTCATTTGTAGATATTGCAAAGTTATATGTTGACAACGTGGTCAGACATCATGGAGTCTCCCTGTTTAAAGTCAGTGATAGGGATTCTAAATTTACGTCTGTATTTTGGAAGAATAGCACCAAAATTTAGGCACTCAATGAAAAATGAGTACCTTTTATCATCTTCAGACAGATAGACAGACAAAAAGGATAAACCGTACACTGTAGGAAATGCTTAGGACTGTTTGCAGTGGGGTTCAGAACACATGGGAATCTAAACTGCCATTAATGGAATTTGTATACAATTCATGTAAACATGCTAGTACAGGATTTCACCATTTGAAGTTGCATATGGATACCAACCCAAAGAAACATTAGACTTAATAACATTGGTCACTCAAGAGATTAGAGGTTTTGGAAAAGAGTTTAGGGAATACAGTCAAACAGTTTGGAAAACAATCCAAGATGGACTGGTGGAGGCACAATAAAGGCAAAAATTAAATAGTAACTGCAAACGGGGTGATTGTGCAGTAAGCACAGGTGACAAGGTTTGGCTTTCAACAACTCATTACAAGTGCAAGATCGAGGGACAAACGGATCCTATGGGAAAATTTGCTCCTAAGCACATCGGACCATTTATTGTAATTCAAATGATATTGTCATTTGCTACCAAATTGGACTTTCCGCCTTCAACAAAAATTCATCCAGTGATACACATTAGTAGTTGAAACCAGAAAATCTTCAACTAACGGAAGGAGAATTGGATTAAAATCCCTCAATAATTATAGAAACTTAAGTTCACAGATGGGTAATAGATTGGGTTGGTCAATGGTTTAAGGTCAACAATACTATATCTGGCAAGTGAAATATCTAGGAAGGCCAGAAGATGAGTTAACTTTAAAAGATTAAAATTCGAAGTTATTACAAAGGTATTGGAGGGATAATAATATAGAAGTCTTCTCTTGAGAATGAAATGTGTTTTAACCAAGGTTAGTTAAATATAAGAAGGGGATGATGTAACACTAATAGTGGATCGAACTTTTTTGTAAATTGGTATTTAAGTGTTACAATTATAAAGTTTTGAATTTGGTAGACGTAGGCGAAAGAATCGCACGATTTGGGGTTGTATTTTAAAAGATATAGCGATTGGTGTATTTAGGGGACAACGCGAGATCAAAATAACGAGTGGGTGTTCATTGTAACGGGTTAAGGGTCAAACTAGCCGCGGAATTTCAGGCACACGTTTAAAAAGTACTAATTGAATCAATGTTTCGTTTGGTACGCACGATGGTTTGTTTCGTACAATTTTTAGTACGAAACATCACTTTTACTTAATTGAATTTTGTAGGTAGTTTCGCGTGTGAAATTTGTGACGCACATTCGTGCAAAATCACGTTTCGTATGGCGAGCACTTTTGCATATAAATGTTATGATGTGAAACATAGGGTTTGATTGATAGTAAATCCTACGTAGTTAGTAAAAGATTACATACGCTTTTGCATTGGTCAGTCTGAGTCCTTGCTGATCAGTTATTGGCCCTGATAAAACCTGTTCAACGGAGCGTTGACTCTCGCTTGGCGAGTAAAGGGCGATGATGGATAAATAGTGAAGTCTAAGAGAAAAGTAAACATCTTTTATTTGGGGAAAGTTTGTGGAAATTTTGACTGGTCTTGGTCTTGAGCGATTAAAACCAAATTGGAGCAATGGCATTTTTGCACTGAAATCTCTTACAAACTAAGTAGTGTTTTAGTAGTTAAGAGATAGAATATTTAAGAGTGGAGAGCAGTGGGAATTACTCAAAAAATAAGGGTTGAGCCACGAGGGCAAGGGACTAAGCTAATGTTATGTGGACAAAAGTTTCTTCTAATTTAAAGTTTATTCTTAAGTGATTGATGTCCAATGTGAATGTGCATTTTCCAATGTGTGAAATGTGTGGTTGAAATTGGTTGTAGTAATGGGATTTTTTGGGAGGTAGGAAATCCTGTTACATGTCGCATAACACTGACATAATAATATGATATATTTGTGGAAACATGGTATAAAATGCATAATTAGCATTTTGCTCTAATGTACGAAAAATGAATAAGCCTATAATTACCATTTGTCGCGTTCCTTAAGATTTTGGAAATGAATAGTGTTACTACAGTTGTCCATAGCCTATTTCAGCCATGGATACTCACAGAAAAACACCCAGAGACTACCTCAAAAACACTTGTGCTTCGCACTGCACAAATTACTCCACAATGAACAAAATCACCTCAAACTGCTCCAATATGCATTATACCATAGATAGCGTAAACTCCTTAAGTTAGAGCTAAATCCACCATGGAATCTAAAAGATATAAGCTCCAGAGTGTCCCAAAATCAGCTGACAACTTCTCAAACTAACCAGGTAGACTTCTCACATAATTCTACAGAGATAAGAGAACAGATTGAAACTCCACACACAAATAGATTTTAGATCATAGAGTATCTCCACAAAGTTTCGCATCAAAACATCAATCTGAGTGATCACACCAACAGGTCAAAGTTGAATAAAAATAGTCTGCCATTTCTTTGATTAACTCAGCAGTGATACTCAAAATAATCTAAATCATACAAGTTATAATCAGAGAGTTCACTACTCAATGTACGGAGGCATATCAGCCGTACGTAATCTACCACCTACTTAAATTAATGTGAGTATACCCGAATAATTCGAGGTATGTCAGAATGAATAAATCTACACTAATAATCTAATTAGCAAAAAGACAAACCTTTGTTAAATAAAATATTTACACCGACACCTCCGCAAAATCCGCATACTAAGCGTCAACTTGCTTAGTCACTTATGATCCTCCTATGAATCTTGTATACCAACTTGATTCATATCAACCGTAGCTGGTTTGTCTGGTACCAGATCATATCCAAAATAACCGTAGTTACGTTGTCCCGTTCGATGTGTGACACGCGCATGTGGATGTCGGTGCCATTCAATTAGTCCCCTACCTCACTTTAAGTTTATCCGTGCGTTCGCTCATCCAATCCGTGAATCCATTCGAACCTCCATATTTAATTCAATTAATTATTTACGCACGAAACGTCGTGTGCGCACAAAATGTGGTGTACGCACGAAACTAAGTTTTCAAAACAACAACTACCGTGTCAGATTTGCGACGCTAATCATAATGTCATATACTTCCACGATATCAAAGAGTACAAAGTACAATAATGTTGGATTGTATAGACAGTACAAAATTTTCATTTTTTTTTGGTTTTTTTGTTAACCAACCGTAACAGACTTTTTTTTTCTGGTGAATCAACCGCCGCAACCGCCGGTCCCCCAAAATTTGGCAATCGAATCTGTTCTGGATCTGGCGCGGGCAATCGGTTAACGGTCGGTCACAGTTTTGGTTGACCGTTTGCGACCTTTGGTGTACGCACTGGACGATGTGCGTGTAGATGATGTGCGCGATATATACGTGGAACGTTAAAAAAAAATCCAACACGAACATGGGATGAGAACCGGACACGTCGTACACGCCATGTGCTTTTGGCCACGCTCGGTGAAGGTTCCAACGAACGGCCCACCAAAAGTACTATCCACTTGGTATCCACTGTCCACAGTTTGCCGCGCTTTCACAGTTTGCCGAGCTTTCATTGTATTGAAATTTCCATTTTCAAATTCAAAAATCGTCTTTTTGCATACAACATTCTATTGCCTAGTTCAAAATTCAAATTGTGTAGCAAACATTTTGATGAATTCAACTGTTCAAAGCCGAAGATAAGGTTAGGGTTTCCAACATTAGAGTTTTAAAATTATAAAAAGAAACAAAGATGGAATAAATTACATAAAGAAGCAAAAGGTGTAGCTTGATTCAACTTTTCAAAACACTTTCTTTATATACTTTTTTATTTATATTAGGATGTCTTTCCCAGGTGACAGTTTTAATCCACTTTTGCTTTATCTGGGCATTTTACCCTCGATCAATACCGCGTTTTCCTGCAAGCATAACACTCTTTGTTCGTAAGACACATGAATGAAATCATGTAAACCTAAAAAAAAAAAATGGCTGATGATCTATCTAAACGGAGACGACAATAATAATCGATGGAGGTGTTTTTTGTTTCTATGATTTAGGTTGTCTTTAATTCGGAGAAACAATATATAATATATATATATATATATATATATTTTTTTTATGTTTCTTCTCCTTCTCTTCTCATTGTCCATCTTATCGCTCTTCTTCCCTTCTTATTTTGAGGATTGTTTTAGTGTATTGTTTAAGTTTTATTTTTAATTTATATTTATTTTTGTTTTATGTTTTACCTCTCCTTATTTCATTTCATCTCCATTTCTTTATTCCATCTTCTTTTTCTTTTCTTTCTTGTTTTTTTTGATTCTTTTGGTATTCTTTTTATTTTATGTCGTTCTCCTTCTCCTTCATTACCTCTTCTTGCTTCTCTTTCATCTTTCTTTTCTTGTCGTTTTTCTTTTTTCTGTTGTCTGTTTTGTATTTTCTAAGTTTTGTTTTTTGTTTTAAGTTTTCGGTATTTTTTTTTGCGTTGTTTTCTTCTCTCTTTTCTGTTTTTATTTTAGATTGATTCAGTTTTTTTTAGACGTAGTAGGCATCAATTATACGTATATTAATAAAGCTGAACCGTAATTGAGATGTTTTATTAGTATTTTGTAAGTTTTGTTTTTAGCCTAAGTTATTTTTTCTTTTCAAGGTGTTTTTTTTTCTTTTCTTTTTATATACTGTGTTCAGTATTTTTTAGTATTTGTAGGCTTTCATTATACGTAAACTAGTAAAACTGAGCCGTAATTGTGTTGTTTGTTTTTGTATTTCCTAAGTTATGTTTTTTGTTGAAGGGTTCTGTTTTTTTCTAGGGTGTTTTTTTTTCTTATCTTTTTTTTAAATATAACGATTTCAGGTTTTTTTAGTAGTAGTAGGCATTAATTATATATATATTAATAAAACTGAACCGTAATTGTGATTTTTTTAGGTTTTTCCTAAGTTGTCTATTTTTTTTCTTAGGTGTTTTCTTTTTTGTTTTCTGATTTTTTTATATTGTGTTCCGTTTAAATTTTAGTAATAGTAGGCATTAATTATATGTGTTTTAGTAAAGCTGAACTGTAATTATAGGCACTAAATGTAGATACTAAAAACCTCTTTTCTTCTTCTTCTTTTATATTCTCTCTATTTTTATTGTGTTTTCATCCTTTTATGTTTCTCATTTTAATTTTATACTTCCACTCATCTCCTTTCGTAGTTCTTCTATACTTCTTTTAATTTTCGTCTCTTATTCTTACGAACTTACTTGATATATAGTTTTCCTCATATATTTTTCATGGTTGTTAACACCTATGTGTTTCGGCATGAATCTTATAGGTGGTCATGGGAAAAAAACTAGGAGTCTTATAGGTGGTGATAGGAAAAAACCACGCAAAACAAGGGTGGAAATTCGAAACATCCACGTATTGCCAAAAAAAAATCCACTGTAAACAGTAGCGAAAGAGTGAGAAAAATGGGCAAAAAAAATGGTGAGTCAAATAAGTGTAACAAACAAGCAGAAAATGAGGAGGAATACCTTAATGATATCGATGCAAGCCCTCTAGGTAATTACAATCGATGGACAAAGAGAGAGGCGTTGAAGCTGATTACCATCAAAGTTCAAGAAATGCAACATCAAAAAAAGCAAACGGCCTACAAGCTATTCTTGAAACATCAAAAAAACAAACGGCCTACAGGCCACACGTCGATTTGCGGAAGAAAAATGGTGACGAATTAGCCTCCAATTGGAACAATAAGGTGTGTCAAAACCTTATATCCGTTGCTGGCAAAAATGGGACAATCTCCTCAAAAACTATAAAAAAATTAAAGATTGGCAATCCAAGATCCATAGTGGCAATATTGATTACTGGTCAATGGGTATTATTGATAGGACTAGAAAAAAATTGGCGGGTAGTTTTGGTGAATTGTTTTATTCATCGATAGGTGAAAGTGTAGACGGAAATGAAAACATATCACCCAATTACGTCAGAGATATGTTTGCACTTAGCTAGTGAGGTTTCTATCACGTTTGAGGGAAACGGTAGTCTATAAAAAATTAATGTTTTTACTAAAACACCAACTAACTCACCAACATCCGAGAACATTTACACAAGTGGGAAACGTAAGAGAAATGGTTATGATGGAAACGCAACACAATCATTGGATCTTACTGGGTTTCGAGAAACATCACAGGAAAAACATTAAATGTTCGTAAAAGAAACGGAAGAGACGATGGCCACATTCGAGGAATTGCTAACGACAAATTGGATAAGGAACGAGCGTCGCTTCCAACAAAAAATTGAAGAAAGACGTTGTATAATCAATGTCGTATGTAAGATTGCCAAAAGGAAAAGTGGTGATGACAGCAACGCATCTCATCAGCCATGAAAATAGTAAGGTATGAGAGAAATATATGCTGCATTATTTCAGAAGGTGTTAAGTGTTCGCTGATTTTCAATTTCTATTGTTAAAAAAAAAAAAAAATCTGTTAATTGTTCTTTGTGTTTGTTGATTTTTCAGTTTCTATTGATGTTTTCAAAAAACAAAAAAAAGTTTATTGTTCTTTCTCTTCTTTCTCTTGTTGATTTTTATTTCTAATCTTTGAATGAACCAAAAGTAGCGCACGAGGCGAAACGTCGTCCTAGTAATTCATTAGATTCACTATTTTCTTATAGAATTATATTATTTGTTATCGTTGTTTTCTATAATCGTTTCAATTTAAAGGTTTGTAGCCATATACTTTACTTATGCTACAAGCTGGTTGAAAAGAATAGCAAAATCATGCAAAATGGTAGCATATATACAAAATTATTTGTTTTATTTCTGTTATTACACAATTATGAAGATGTTTATATTTTTTTGCAATTTTTTTATGTTTTATGTTTTTGGATTTAATTTTCATTTTTGTATTTTGTATTATTTATACAACAATGTATTACATTTTTACCACATTATTTCATAATCGTCCAAAAACTATGTTTTACATTTACGGTTATGCATCAAATTTTTAGGAATATTTCATTAAGTACTGTATTTTAGTTTTATGCCATTCATAACATATAAAGTACTATATTTTTTATAAACAACATTTTAAATGTATATTTTGTTGTATTTCGTTTAATTTATACGTCATTGTTTACATATTCCATACTGTTTATTTATTTATTTATATGGTACTATTAACTTAGTACCTGATTTTATTTAAACAACATTGTAAATTTAAAAAATATAAAATTTTATTTATAATTGTCATATCACTGTACATTACGGCACTCTCCTCGCTTTCTTAATTTTTATTCACCTCTTCAACACCACAACTAGCATAATCATTAAGTTCACTCGTTCTTGAGCTCTGATGGTATGAACATGATGGTACGAACACCTCTTCAACACCACAACTAGCATAATCATTAAGTTCACTCGTTCTTGAGCTTTGATGGTATGAACATGATGGTATGAACATCAACAGTAATATCATTAATTACATGTGACCACATTATCTTATTCCTTACGAAAAAAATTTTGAAATAATTACGGAGTGAGCATTAATGCGCTCCATAAACTAAGGTGAATCGAACATATATTATCTATCAAAACACCAACTAAATGGGCGGAATAGGGACAACCATTATAGGAACACAACCCATAAATATAAGTTTCGAGTTGTTAAGCCCTTTTGTCCTCAACACCGTTGGAGGAGACAAAGCCACAATTATGATAATTAATTCAAAGTACAAAGTTTAAAGGAGGGATAAAGGAATAAATTCTCTATAATTTTATTATTAAGGAGAAAACAAAGCAAATACCATAACTTTAACTTTAAAAACGAACAATTAAGCAAATATCAAGCGCTAAACTCTAAAACTTACTCTATATGGTCTTTATTACCCCTCTGTGCACTCTTGCGTGGCCACCGTGTTGACATTCTCTACCTCCATTTTGTTTCTATTTGACATACAGTTTATTTGACGATAAGAAAAAAATAATCAAACGTTTGCCAAAAAATGCGTATGGAAGTACATCATATTCAAAAAATCAAAACCTTATACATACAATTTTCTGGAATTATAAGAAGAAAAAACTTTCCAAATTTTTGACTTTATCTACTCTTACGAATGAAAGTGGATCTTACTTATCAAAATTCAGTAGTCAATTCTTTAATATAGAATTGAATTCATTTTTCCCATCAAACTAATTCCCTAAATGTGATAAAGTTCATGACATGAGGTTAACCATGAGAAATCCTCTTGCTTGAGACAGTGACCTTACATAGAGCTCCATTGTCTTTTTCAGCGTTAACTTCAACCTATTAAAAACACCGTAATTCCTTGATAGAGTCACAATATGTTTTAAACATAACAAAAAGACAAAATACGAATTCACTTTCAAAATTCGGATAAACCACTATGTCCCTATATTTTTAAAGTGGCTAACCCTTAAGGTCACGCAAAATTTGAATTTGCCTGAAAATAAACACTTCCGTCTTCTAAGCTCTAAGGTCAAGATCTTAGTAGAAACCTTGCAATGAATTTTAAAGTATGGGGGAAAGTTTTTGCAACGGATTGCCCCGAAGCTACCACATGGAAAATGGAGGAAGAAGGGGACAACCTATTAACTATCAACCAAACTGAAAAACTGAAAACAAGCAAACCTAAGCAACTTATTACAAGAGTGAAGACATTATCTTCAGGACACAATGATAAGCAGGAATTTCATTCAAGTTTTTCATAATTAAAAAATAAAACAGTACAATTTTTTTTTTGAAGATATTTATTTAACACGAGCCTTTGTTTCTTTGCTTAGTATGTTTTACTAACTTTACCACATCAATAACTCCCTTTTTATAAAAATCATTGCCTTTCACTAACTAAACAAAAATAAAAAAAATATTTTAAAACACCCCGTGCATTTCATAAAGATCGTCAGCTAAAAAGTCGCGTACAGCTTTGCCTTCTTTGTCGTCGTATGCATCCCTCTCCGCGCTGTCAACATTCCTTTTCTCCTCGTTTACATAGTGAATCCCAATCCAAGTAACGTATTCCCTCGAGTAATATCAAATTGTGTAGTGTGCATACCATTATTATTGTGTGTACTAAACGTTCCATGTCTGGTAACACAATTTTCCTGCACATGATTGCCCATTGTCGTTTTAGTATCCCAAAAAATTGCTCCATACACACGCGCCTACTACTATGGAAGTAGTTGAAAGACTTATGTGGTTTTTCTAGGTATGACCCTGGATACGGTGTGATTAGGTGTCTAATTAAAGGATATCCATCATCCCCCAATATAAACAGTAACATCTCTTCCCTAGTTACATTGACGGATGGCCCTTGTAATCCTCTCCCGAACAATATAACATTCCTTTTGCAAGAATTTTTGAATACTCTTAAGGTCATGAACACTACCTGTCCACCCTACATATGCATCTAGAATATAAGTGTTAGGTGCAACCGACGCTTGTAATATCGTACCGTAATTCCTTTCCCTATCGTACCAATTCGACGCCCTTATACCAACACCTAACCCTATATTGATGTGTGTGGTATCGATTGCCCCACAACAGTTTAAAAATTCAAATATATAATCTTTGAATGCATCTACTAGTTAATTAAACTTTTTTTCGGTCGGCCATTTTATCAGCCGTGGCGTGAGGATGTCCCACCCTGCCTTACAAAATATTTGTTGCTTTTTTGGTACTGTCATTCCACTAACACCAAAGAGCTCTCCTCTAACACCAAAGAGCTCTCCTCTAACACCAAAGAGCTCTCATATTGAAACAACCGTGTTTCCTGTGGCGAGACGATAGAGGACCATTTCTATTTGTCATTTTACACTAAGCTTCATGTTTGGAATGTGAATAAAACACGGAGCAAGATTTGTTTCCATACGGTGTCCTACTTGATCAACCTAATAATTAACGAGATGTCTTGGTAGGCGGAACGGTTCCATATACCTATCATTTTCAAACGTATCGACAAGGATCAGTGAAAAGAATAAACTGCGAGGGATAATGTAATATTGGCCACGCAATCTCCGTCGTCTAAGAATGTTCACCGATCTTGCGAAACTCTCAACCAGGTTTATGAAGTTTTGAGAAGCATGTATGATGAATTTTTTTAATCAAAAACATCATGATCTTTAAAAAAATACAATCCTCGTCCGTTTGGTTTCCATAGTTCGTATTAAGAATAATTAATATGAGCAGAATAAGTTACATTTTGCAGAGAGATACACCTTAAAAAATGTGACAGATGTCAACTATGTCGGTAGAGGCTTTCCTGCCTCTTTCCTTTAGAGGCAGGCATTAAAAAAACAGCCATGGCTGCTATGAGAAAGGTAGGTTTGGTTACAAAACCCGATGAAGGTACACAGTACGTTAGAGTATTGTGTACTATACTTTAAGTACATACGTTGGTATACATATTTCGTTATGACTTTGCGCTGAAGATGTTTTGTAGATTTTCAAAATCTAGACTCTAACCTACGTGGCGCCAATCATAATTGAGAAACGATGTCTCTTGGCACGGCACAATGGAAGGCCGTGCTAGTAAACACTAGAAATAGACGTATCCGCATGTTTACTAGGACCGCCTAATGTGACCGCCTAATGGAGAACAAGCCTAAATCGTGAACGAGGTACTGAATGTCGACCAAGACAAGCAGGTGGTAAAATATCGTGTAGTGGCAGCATTTTCAAAATCCCATTCCGTGTATTTGGAAACTGCTCTTGAATCTTCGATGCAGTTTTGGAAGCTTTTGTGTTTGACAGGATTTTTAAAAATACACGTTGGGGAAACATATTGAAGACATCTCGTTAAGGGAACTATAGTAAAGAATTAAATGTACTGTGTTAGAATCAAAATAGTAATCGGTTGTCGCGGCCTGTCGCGCGACCAAATAGTTTCAGTTTGTCTTTTGTTGTCAAGCGTGCGGTCTTGTTCGTGTCCTTTATGTCTCGCAGTTTGTTTGAAGATTCTCGGTCTCGCGTAGATTCTGTTTCGCGACGACCAGGTACAGATATTGTTTGGTATGTAAGGTTTGTCGTTATTTGGTTTTGTGTGTACCTTTCGGTAGTACGTTAGTACTACGTAGTTTTGTGTTGATTTGTTTGTTTGGTATTATTTAGTGCGCACTATGATTAGTCTTAGTTTATATTTTGAAGTTGTGACGTGACGCCTAATGTATACTATATACTGCAGATTAGTGAGAGGAAAAAAATACACTGATCATGAAAAAAAACGTTCATAAAATATATTGGCTTTTATGGACTGTCCTCTCTCGTGTGAAAATGTTTTATTTCTGATGCTTCCGCTGCTGTTTGTAGCATTGTGAGTTATTTAGGTCCTATTAAGTGGTATCAAGCTTGTGTGCTCCATTGAGGTGTAAAAGGGTGGCTAGTTTGGCCGCCATGGGGAGAAAGAAGAAAAATACCCCCTCTCCCATGATGCCTTCTTCTTCTACGATGATTCCTCGTCCTCCTGATCCGGATCCTCCGGATCCAACTGAATCCGAATCATCGTCGGATCCGGAAGTAGAGACTCCGTTTGCTTTCACCGGCAAAACTTTTGAGGAAGCCGTTCCGGTCGATCCAGTTGGACAAAAGAAGGAGAATGAGGTGAAAAAGAAGGAGGAAGATGATGCGATGCAAGATCGACTTCAAAATATGATGGATGGTCTTTTCCGTTATGTTGATCAACGGATCTTGGATTCGAACCGCGTCACGAGACCTCCATTTTTCGGAGATCCCATTCCGACACAAAGCGTCGCCGATACGGAAGGAGATGAACTAGATGAAGAAGAGAGGAGAGAATTAATCCGAAAAGGGAAACTTCCCATTGATGATGATTCCGATCTTGATGATTGGAGTGAAGGAGATGAGCATGTTGAGTCTATGTCCGGAAAGATCGTCATCTTCAATGGAATGAACTATCAAGCATGGAAGAAATATATCAAAGGTCAATTTAAATTGAAGCGACTTTGGAAGGTAGTAAAAGGGGTGGAGAAGATGCCTACGTCGGATCGGAGAGCTTATCGCGTATGGACAAAGAAAAATCTTTCCGCCGTCGGCGGTTTATTTCAATCATGTAGCACTTCCATACATGATTTATTTCTCACTCGGAGATTCGCCCATGATTGTTGGGTAGCCCTTGAGAATCATTCTGAGAAAAGTCTTCAAAACAAAGGACAACACATTTATACCGACTATACATCATTCAAAGTGAAACCGAAAGAATCTATCGATGAGGCCGCAAAAAGATTTAATATCATTATTGAGCAACTCGCAAATATGGGAAAATTTATTGAAGAGAATGACAAGGCATCGGTGTTCACCCATGCTCTACCAGAGAAAATGATACATTTAAGGGATATTCTCTTATCGAGGGATTCGAATACCTTGGATTCTATTATTACATTCCTCAAATCTACCGAAGCAAATCGTCCAAGTTCATCGAGGGGAGCTCAACCGACCGGTTCCCTCAATGCGACGACACCGGAGTTGCCCGATCTAAATTATTTTCGGGGAAGAGGAGGTAGAAGAGGAGGAAATCCGAGAGGAAGAGGTGGAAGAGGAAACGAAAGGGCCGGGACCTCTCCCTCCCAGCCTGGATATGCGGATCTGACCAATATTGCCTGTTTTCAGTGCGGCAAACTTGGTCATATGGCGGCCTCTTGTCCGGACAAGGAGCGCCAATGCCATTTCTGTGGGAAATGGGGCCATATCAGCCCCCAATGTTATTCGAAGTCAGAAAATGGAAGCGCCGGCGGTAGAGGTGGCGGCGGCGGCGGTAGAGGAGACGGCGGCGGCCGGTACGGTGGTCGCGGCGGCAGTCGTCTCGGCGGCCGCGGTGGTCGCGGAGGCCGCCATGGAAGGGGAGGAGGACATTTCGTTGGTAATGAACATTTTGAGAGGGATGGTGAAGGACCGCAAATTTTTTCGGTCCTTAACCTGTCGCGCGATTCGTTGGCAGGTACTACAGGACACGAAAAGGACTGGATAATCGATTCGGGAGCGTCGCATCACGTATGCACGGACGCGTCCCTTTTCAATGACCTACGGCAACTAACGGTACCAAAAAAAATTAATGTCGCAAGTAGACAGGTTATTTCAATCGGTACAGTGGGTACTGTACGGATTGACTTACCTATTTTGGACTCACGCCACGTTGAAAAACTGACGCAGATCGAACTTACAAATGTCTTACATTTACCCGAAGGTTCAGTGAACCTTCTTAGCGTACCTCAAATTCAACGAACAGGTTGCAGCGTACTTTCGTACGGAGATTCAACAATTAAAATTGTACGACTGGATGGTGTACAAATCGGTGAAGGGGAGGTCACGGAATTTATGCACAGTCGGTTATTTTGGCGTTGGCCTAAATCCTCCCCAATTTCCGCCAGTATTATTTCACAAATATTCGATTTAAAGGGCGATTTGACATTATGGCACCACCGGATGTGTCACACATCCGAGGCGAGTTTGCGACGAATGATAAAAAATGGGAGGGTAAGGGGATTGGATTTGGCGTCGGGAGAGAAAATTAACGGGTGCGAAGGATGTAGTAAAGGGAGACAAATCCGAAAGCCACATCCGGCTAAGGATCCAATGCATCGTTCTAAGCATCCGCTTGATCTTGTGCATATTGATTTATGTGGGGACGTTAAACCGGAGACGATTGGAGGAAACAAATATATTATGGTGGTGGTGGATGATTTTTCTCGATTCACATGGGTAATATTACTCAAACACAAATCCGAAGCATTTATACGCTTTCAAGAGTGGCATGTTATGGCCGAAAGACAATGTGAGAGAAAATTAAAATCCATAAGATCGGATAATGGAGGGGAGTTTCTTGCTTTTGATCCTTATTGCAAAGAGTGGGGAATTTTTCACCAATATACCGCATCTTACTCACCGGAATCTAATGGCATTGCCGAGAGGAAAAATCGTACGCTTCAAGAAATGGTACGATCCATGGTACACGGATCCGGGAGGAGTATTCATTTATGGGGTGATGCAATTTTAACGGCGAATTATATTTGCAATCGGAGGATTACGACAATTTCGGGTGACAAAACTCCTTACGAATTATGGAATGGCCGAAAACCAACTCTTCATCATATTCGCATTTGGGGATGTCGTGCGTCGGTTTATATTCAATCACAAAAAAGAAAGGGTAAGTTTGCATCGAGGAGTTGGAGTGGTTATTTCGTTGGGTATAGTGAAAAAGGAAGTCTTTATCGAGTTTATGATCCGATTCGGAATATCATTGAGGAATCGAGAAATGTGGACTTTCACGAGGACTTATTATCCACAATCTCTCGATCGGCTAAGCGACATTCGAATATTGATTTTCATAAGGAATTTGACATTGGTGATCTTAATGACATTGAAGGTTCGGACTCGGAAGTTGATCCGGAATCCACCTCCAATGTTAAGAGGGGGAAAGGTAAAATTTTGGAGAATGTAAATTTTGGTAACATTGGTGGGGATTCGCGAAGCGCATATTCCCAAATGTCTTCGGACACGAGGAAATCCTCGTCTTCTAAATCGAGTGAACCAAATATTATTGAGAAAGAACCGGCGAGGGAGGAGAAAGATTTTGAGCCGAGGAGGAGTATACGTGAAAATAAGGGTAAGAAACCGGCTCGTCTTTCTTTTGATGGTAAAGGGAATGTGGAAAATTCATATTATTTTATTTCGGGGGAGCGGCCGGAAGTTATTATTTCTTCCACAGTTTTTAAGACAAAGTACTAAAAAGACACGGAAGTGCCAAGCTTTGACTTAATGTAATTAATTAACCACTGGTCAGCTGAATCTGAACTGAATTGCTACTGCAGCTAAGAGCAAAATCTAGATAACAGTCCGGAAGTCTACGTCGCAATCCACAATGTACCCTCCACTAGGGCTGGTGGAAGCTAGTACTATGTGACGGAACTGCGATCTTTCAGACGGTAGAACTTTGTCGTACAGCCTCCGTTAGGTACGAAACAAAGTGTGTCTTGTTGAGTAGAGGAAATAATTCAATCCTTCTGGTAGGTTGTGCGGGCTTCTCCGAAATCTGAGAATAGTACGGGTCGGAAGGGTACGGAAATCCTCGGTAATATAGAAGTTTGCCTGAAAAGCACTCGAGCTTGACAGGATGATTATTGTTATTGCCGCTGCCGGCAACAAACACATACACGAAATGGACATAGAGACGGCGTTCTTGAATGGTGACTAAGAGGAGGAGGTTTATATGAAGGTTCCGGAAGGAGTAGTGTCGAAGGAGGGGAAGGTATGGCGGCTGCGAAAGTCCTTGTACGGACTAAAGCAAGCACCAAGGACTTGGTATTTACGATTACACAAGGTCCTTAGTGAATTTGGATTCGTACGGACAGTTTCAGATTCTGGAGTTTACGTAAAAGGTGAGGGGGAGGATCAAATTATATTTTCTGTGTATGTGGATGATTTTTTGATGATATGTGACAAGTTGATGAGAATCGCGGAATTGAAGGAGTACCTGCGATTACATTTTAAAGTCACAGATTTGGGAGAAGTATGATATATTCTTGGAGTGGAAGTTTTGAGGTACGATAACGTGGATATTAAATTATCGCAAGCGCAATATTGTAAAGAAGTACTGACAAAATTTGCTATGCTGAATTCTAAGCCGGTTTTGACACCACTAGATTCTAAACTACAATATCGCAAATTTGAGGAGGAGGAAACTGTCCACATGCCCTATAGTGAAGCCGTTGGAAGTTTAATGAATTTAAGTGTTGCCACGCAACCGGATATTTCATCCGCAGTATCTGTCGTGAGCCGCTTTTGTCAGGCTCCTAAGAAGATTCATTGGGAAGCCGTGAAAAGAATCTTTCGTTACCTTGCAGGTACGACTGAGATTGGATTATTATTTCAATATGGACAGGAGTCTTTGAATTGCGTGGGATATTGTGATGCGGACTGGGGCGGCGACTTTGATACAGGAAAGTCAACGTCCGGTTATGCATTTGTTTTTTGCGGTGCGGCAATTTCTTGGAGCTCTCGTCTTCAGCCGACTGTCGCACTGAGTTCAACCGAAGCAGAGTACATGGCCGCGTGTCATACTTCTAAGGCGTCGATTTGGATCAAGGAATTACTTGGAGAATTGAAGATTCCTATTGGCTGTATGAAAATTTATTCTGACAGTATGAGTTCGATGGCGTTGGTCAAGAATCCTGTATTCCACAAAAGAACAAAACATATCAGGATCCAGTGGCACTTCGTACGAGATTTGGTCGCTGCAAAGGAGGTTGAATTTTTGTACGTTACGACGTTGGAGGAAGCCGCGGATATGCTGACGAAAGCCGCGACTCATGAAGTTTTTATGAGAGGAAGACCTAAATTAGGCTTGGTGTAATGATCACTATTTTGAGAGGGGGATTGTTAGAATCAAAATAGTAATCGGTTGTCGCGGCCTGTCGCGCGACCAAATAGTTCCAGTTTGTCTTTTGTTGTCAAGCGTGCGGTCTTGTTCGTGTCCTTTATGTCTCGCAGTTTGTTTGAAGATTCCCGGTCTCGCGTAGATTCTGTTTCGCGACGACCAGGTACAGATATTGTTTGGTATGTAAGGTTTGTCGTTATTTGGTTTTGTGTGTACCTTTCGGTAATACGTTAGTACTACGTAGTTTTGTGTTGATTTGTTTGTTTGGTATTATTTAGTGCGCACTATAATTAGTCTTAGTTTATATTTTGAAGTTGTGACGTGACGCCTAATGTATACTATATACTGCAGATTAGTGAGAGGAAAAAAATACACTGATCATGAAAAAAAACGTTCATAAAATATATTGGCTTTTATGGACTGTCCTCTCTCGTGTGAAAATGTTTTATTTCTGATGCTTCCGCTGCTGTTTGTAGCACTGTGAGTTATTTAGATCCTATCATACTGTACACTTGTACAGCCTAGGTTCGTTAAGAGGGCCAGTAGTTAAGAAAACCGTGTGTCACTGTGTCCACACCGGGAAGAGATAGTCAGGTACTGTAGTTTGTCAACAAAAAAATTCCCACAAATCGAATATCGATGAATTTTTTTGATGAACATCATCATAGTACTGTACAGTAAAGTGCTGTACTGTAGCGCACTGTTGGCTTTTGTAACTTCTGAACTTTCACGGAACTCTTGACGTTCATGGAAATTTCTTTTGGAG
Source organism: Zygnema cylindricum (assembly GCA_037447655.1). Classification (NCBI taxonomy): domain Eukaryota; kingdom Viridiplantae; phylum Streptophyta; class Zygnematophyceae; order Zygnematales; family Zygnemataceae; genus Zygnema; species Zygnema cylindricum. The sequence continues at coordinate 284,125 of JBBHKE010002320.1, forward strand.
TTCCTGGTTCCTGGAACCATTACTGGGTAGGATCTCCTTTATTCTCCAGTTGTCAATAGGACACCACATATGTGAAGGAGTTTTCGCCACTGATTTTGGGATGTCAGCCAATGAGGGGAATGTAGAATCTTATATTCCATATTTTAGTCAGATACAGCAGAATCTAATAGCCACGTAGTACATTCGTACCACGTACGGAATCACTGACGAGATAATGTGGACAAAAGTCTTGTGTGAACACGGGTCGCGTGGCTTGTCCACGATACAGATAAGTTAGGTCTTTGTTTTGCTTGCGATTCTAGAATCAGTACCCAATCTTACACTATCAGTTAATTTTAAAAGTTTCGTTCTTTATTGAGCTTTATTTCTTCAATGACTATAGTCTCTCTCACAAATTAGGGTTTGGTTTGCTTTCCTTCTATGAAGATTTCCAACTTCCATGCCCTTGGAGAGCCATCTTTTACTATCTTTTTCCCTGCCTCTTTGAGAGAGGAAAGCGTTCGACGACACTCGCTATTGGATTTTCGTTATGGCGACAACGGTCGTCAGTTCCATGCTGTCTCCAAGCGTACGGAAATCATCGCCTCTCTTCAAGGTTTGTGCATTTACACCTAATGCTTATGCCGAATTAAGTTGAAAATCGTCAGTGAATGTCATCCAACCTGGACTAAAATCTCCTGTTAATAGACATATTTATCATAGTTATCTACATTATAATGCACTCTCAAGACTTAGGGTAGTTATTTATAACACCGTGTGTCTATTGCCAGTTGTGGAAGATTCTCTCTTTTTTCCCCTTCTCTGCTTTCTTGTTCTTTGCAGCACCTACTAAATCTCTGGCATAGAGAGAAGTTTCTGCATCACGCATAGTTGATGCTTCTAGTATGCAAAACCGTCTCCACCTAAACAAATCATATTACTTGAATTTATTGCATACTGCAAGAGATGTCTAATCAAAGCAGTTAAGACTTTGTGTGGCAAAACTGACGCCTTCATGAAGCGTAAGGGATGCTTTTTGAATGTCCTGAAGCTCTGAATGTGTGATGTGGCGTATTTTGTCAGCAAGAATGTCAGGAACATATTGTTTCAATATCTTCTCAAGCATGATTTTTCACTTTTGGAGTATGTCCTCTGGTGAGATTGCAGCACGAGTCAGTTGCTTTGGCCAGGAGCTCTAGACTTCGAATCCAGAAGGTCAACTCACTCTCAAGGTATTTAGTATCTCCACGGGGGAGAGCCTTCTCCACACCACAGTCCAAGCGTGTTCTTGGCCGTTCTTCTCGCGACTTTTCAAGACATAGGCAGTCCTTCATTGGCGCTCCTGTCATTGTAAGCCCTTTAAAATAACTTTTGTCATCCAGAAGCAATCTTCAAAAGTTTTTAGGAACTTGACTATTACTTAATGACATAGATGAGAGAATGTCAAGCCTTTTAGGAGGAATTGCGCGGTCTAAATTCTATGAAAGTTCTAGGTTGATATTTGAATGCTGGATGTTAAATTGAGTCTCAAACAATGACAGTACGAGATTTGTGTTGAATGATGTCGTTCAGCATGTCTTCTTCTTTTTTTGCGTCGGAGGAATTTGAAATTTTACGTAACCTAATTTATTTCAGGAATCTGGAACTTTCTGTAACGTAATCTCCAATTTTTAGTCTCCATTATTTCAGGAATCTGGAACTTTATGTAATCTAATGTCCATTACTTCAGGATTCTGAAACTCTATGTAACCTAATCTCCAATATTTCAGGACCTATTGTGCAATATTTCTGGAATCTGGAGCTTTATGCAACTTAATCTCCATTACTTCAAGATTCTGGAATTTATGTAACTTAATCTCCATTATAACAGAATTCTGGAACTCTATGTAACCTAATCTGCACTTTTTTCTTGGCAGATAAACAGTATGACCAACAGATGGTGCCACGACATGTGGCTACAGCTTCAGTTGGGACGAAGTCCTCGACCACACAGAATGTGCAAAGGACGTGTTAGAGCATCTCTCAATTTCCCACTCCTTGCAAAAATTCAAATACTTTTGCAGCGAAGGTAAATGCTGGTTGCCTATGTGCAAATTGAGCTACATCTCAAGTTATCCATGACTATGTTAGTAGTTACGCTGGTGGTTTATTCTTTATTGTTTGTTTACGATACTGGCGATGAAAGATGGTTCTTCAAGCTCTGTAATTTTGTGAGTCAAAGCATTTTTCTAACAAGTATTTTCCTGGACGAGATTTTGGAATTTCTGATTTTGTTTCTTTCGGTTTTTTTTTATATATATCTTATCCGTGATACACCATACATTTCTCTTTTTCACCTTCAATGTCCACAGAGTGTGCAATTTGTGATGGAAAAGCTAGGAGTTTCCCTATCAGAAGTGGCCTTTAGGCTTTGCGGCGTTTTTGATACAAAACTTGCACGAGTTTGTGTGATTGAGAGCATTTAGTCAGTAAGTTGGCCATTCATTTCATTCATAAATTGTCAGAATAGCTTTTCCACTTTTGCTCTTTCAAAAACATGATCAACAGCCAAGGGCTTGCCTGGAAAGATGTATCTCTGTACCTTTTGGGTATAGGGTAATTACACAAACGCTTTCATTCATAAATTGTCAGAATAGCTTTTTCATTTTCTTCTCTTTCAAAAACATGATCAACAGCCAAGGGCTTGCCTGGAAAGGATGTACGTCCCTGTATTTTTTGGGTATAGGGTAATTACACAAACGCGATTACTGGCGGTACTGGCCAGTAAACGCAGTTTCAACAGCAGATTGTACCAAATCGTACAATTTTCTTACTGCGTTTACTGGCCAGTAACACAAGTAATTGCGTATATTATTGCCCTATTAATGTGTGCCCAGTTTACACATTCAGTTTGATGTGTTTATATGCCCATCTTTGCCTTATCTTGTACCCGCTGGCCTTGTGAAGCTTGCCACTTGTGAAGAAGTTCAAAGATTTGTAATATTTACAACGATTCACAGCTTTTTTGCGAATGAGTGAACAAGTATTGGTTGCATTGACAGTAGTTGGCGCAAAGTTGTAACTTTTCTCTGATTTCTGTCATGGAGCCTGACGTGTGTTGAAACAGGCTGCCTGTCTACCTTGCCTTGTCACTTGTGAAGAAACTCAAGGTTTTGTAATTTTTGACAATGATTCAACGTTTTTTCTTTTTTGTTCTGAAACAGGTTGCCTGTCTACCTTGCCCTGGGACACCCATTGTGGCTAACTCCACCTGCTGTGGCTGCAATGGCCTTTGCTATTTGGGCGTTAGGACCCTGTCTCCGGTTTCTTCGTAAAACTCTTTTCAGGGTAAGTGATGCCAGCTTTATCCTGCTGTTAACACGTCTGGGTAAAGCCAGGAAAGTTCCTGTAAAAACATGTAGTGTAGGAATTCTATTGAATCAACGTAAATTATTCCTACTCATGGCCTGTGGACTATGAGCACGTAGTCATATGTTACCTTGTAAGTACTGTTTTGCCCCTCTACCTTCAGCAATCTGCAGTTTGGAAGGCTGCTTTTATGACTTTTTGTACGTTGCCAATTGCCAGTGGTGTTGTAGTTTTGATTGCAACAGTTTCTCTGTTAAACGTATTGTTGAAGTTCCGATCGCAACAGTTTCTCGGTATATCGTATGAAAACAGAGTAAGACCTAATTAATTAATCGTTTTGTCATTTATTGAGTTACTGCAGAGAGAAGACTACCTCTGGGATGAAAGTCGAACACGATACATAATGGCTTCTTATATTCGACCTGTTATTCTCTGGATAGCTGTTCTCATTATTTGCAGGTTTGCCCTTTTTCTTTCACTTGGTAACTGACTCTACAATATTGGTTTGTTATTGCAAGATGGTTAAATTCATACTTCTTAACAAAGTATCAAAATTTTTATGTCATCTTCTGGCACCAGTGATCCTATAACTTACCTTTATGAAAAATCTCGTGGGTAATTGCAACAATTTTCTGATGATATATAGGGTCTCTGACATTTCTTTCAATGATTCTCTTCTTCCAGAGGGTTTGATCCTATAATATTGGCGTCTGAAACCAGTCAGGCCATAAAGGAACGTTTTGTTAACTTCGTGCGATCATTAGCTACAGTTTTGGCTTTTGCCTTTTGTACTGCAAGGTGGGTGACTATTTTTTTTCAAACTTTCATTTTTTATCATCTTAGACAAGACTAAAAAGGGATAGTAGTTTTCTTATTTGGAGGCACTTGTATTTTCAGCCCTTATTCACATATTACCTGTAGGAGTGTTTGCTCCATTGTTCGTTTTCTTGTCGAGGCTCCTTTTTTTTTATCACAAGCCTTTGTACCGTTTGAGACTTCATGGTTATTGGCACTTTTTTTTTTTTCAATTGTTTGTTCAAATTTCTTCTCCTCTTGCCTTTTGTTTTGAGATGACGATGGTGAAATTCGTTGCTCTTTGAAGCATCATTCTGATTTTGGAGCTTACTGTTACTTTTTTGTGCTTGCACGTTGCTTGTAGGGGAAAACTGTAAAAAATATACACTTCCCTGTATGAGTACTATGATTAATGGCCAATAATGCCAGTGGTAGCACTCGTATAATTACCCTATTAGCTAAACAGAAATTAGGAGATTTATCGGTGTTTTTTTTTTTTTTGTAATGTGGTCTCAATGGGGTTTGTTGGCTCTATTTCAGTTTGACACAACAGATCCAAAAGTTCATGGTGGAACGCCAAGATGACGTTGAAGAGTCGCGAAATGTGAGACATTGTTTGCTGTTGACTTGTCCTTTTATTAGCTGTAAATCTTACTTTTGGCGTAAAATCGGGCTCATTTCAGTGCTGAATGAACATTGTGACTTATCTTGGGAATTTTGCTTTTTTGGGTGGGCTTTCAGTTAGGAGTGCAATTCGTGGGGAATACTGTATATACCTTAGTCTGGGTTGCAGCAGTTTGCCTATTTATGGAGCTCCTTGGGTTTTCCACTCAAAAGTGGATTACTGCCGGTGGTTTTGGGACAGTCTTGCTCACTTTGGCTGGTCGAGAGGTAATATAAGACTGCCATGCACTTTGCAGACTGAGGTCATGGCTCGGAACGCCTTTGCAGACTGAGTTTATGTCCGTTTCAGTCTGCAAGGTTAGGGCACTGTGTCTTTTACTCCCTCTGCGGACTGATTGAACCTGTCGAATGATTCGACTTTTTTCTTGGGTTTGTCTTTAGTATGTTTAGGGTTTTTATAGTAAAATAAATGTAAACCATTTGAAAGCGTTTTCGGCATGTGGGAATACTTTTTTCAGGGCTTCTCTTCACTTGGTTTTTCTGAGGGTGTTTAAGATTTTTTCTTTGTTTTTTTCTGCTCGGGGACACGAGTCTGCAGAAATTTTACATGTGCGAAAACAGTGTTGCGTGCACATGAACAGCGTCTACAGTTGTTTCCAAGGCTAAGTCTTGAGTCTGCAAGGGTCGTACAATCAGGATAATTGGTCACAAAACAAATCAGCATTTCTTTTTAAATTTTATTGTTTCCGGAAATTTTGGTGTCCAAGGTGCAGGTGAATGGGTACTTAATGGCGATGTATAATATATAGTATCTTGTTTGTGTTGCAGCTTGTCACAAATTTCTTATCGAGCATAATGATCCACGCCACGCGTCCATTTATGGTTAATGAATGGATTCAGACGAAGATAGAAGGGCAGGAAGTGTCAGGCACAGTAGAGGTAAGTCACAGATACATTTGAATTGAATTGAAATGAAATGAATCAGGGGTTTGCATGCATAATTGGAAATTTGTTGGCTGTACAGTTTGAAGATACTCGTCGTTCCCTACTTCCTCTCATTCCTTCAGTAAAAATTTAGAGCATGCTTGTGTTGTTTTTTGTCGCTGAGCTGCCCAAGAGTACATATTTTTAGTATGCTCCTTGTTTTTAGACTTTGCGATGTTGGAGGGTCTTGTTGAGATATTACGAGGCACACTTGAAGGTTTACAAATTCCTTCCTAATTTAGTAGTCAGAGAATTATATCTGTGTAGGTCTGCTTGTCATTTATTTCATTATTACCATGGCAAATTGGCAGTGGGGAACTTGAATATCTATAGAGCCCCATGTCCAAGTAATTTTTAGGGTCATTCGCACGAGACACACAATTTAAATCATGCATTGTTTTACTAGCTGGTGCTTGGCTGCTTCAGTATCATTTGTTTATTTCTTCTAATTAGAAAAATCAAGCGCTGATGATTTAATGTCATAAGTTCATTTTGGTAATTGGCATTTACAAAATCGATTGCTTTGGCTTTCTACAGCATGTAGGGTGGTGGGAACCAACTATTATTCGAGGTGATGATCGGGAGGCAGTTCACATCCCAAATCACAAATTCAGTGTCAGTGTTGTTCGCAACCTCAGTCAGAAGACACACTGGCGAATTAAAGCCTTTTTTGGGATCAGCCATTATGACGTCGGAAAGATTGGGGTACGGTTTTTTGTCGATAAACCCAGGAGGACTTTGGCTTCTTCTCTATTCATTTATGTTTTTGTAGGATGATTGCACGACTTTTCTAAATTGCCTTTGTTTTCATACAGCCACACCTTTAAATAGTCCTTTCCTATTCCCTACTCTCAAGTTTACAACAAATTGTGGAAATCCCATACCAATGCTACTTAAACGTGTCCTCTCAGCTTTTCATGTTTTCTCCAATGCCTTTTCCTAATTGTTGGATAAAAATTATCAAGTTCTCCTTGTTGACAAGTCGTGTATTGATTAATTGGTATTAAACTTGTGTGTTTGTTGTTGGCGGAACCTTTAATTCTATTTTAAATAATGCAGGATATTGTGGCTACTATGCGGAAAGTTATTGCCAAACATCCTCAACTGGAGCAGAAGCATTTGCATCGACGTGTCGTCTTAGAACATGTCAATCCAGAGAATCAGGCTCTTATGGTAAGGTTGGACACCGGGGAGCTCTGTAAATTGATTATTTTCAGTTTGATTCTTTTGCTTGTACGGTTTCACAGATGGCGCTCATATGCATTTACAAACATTTGTGGGAAGGCCTGTATTAAGCCTTCATGAACTTCTTGGAGCATGTATCTCTTGTTTTTGATGGTGTGACGAGGATGGTTGATAAGAAACAGCTGGAGGAATTTTCTAAACTTTGCGCGCATTTTTGGACTTTTTTGCTTCAGGCTGTATTGTTATCCTCTGTGGAGTAAGGGAATAAACTGAACTGAGCAATTTTATGAAAATCGCTTGCCTTGTTCTATCTTTTGCAGATTATGGTCTCTTGTTTTGTAAAGACTTCACACTTTGAGGAATATCTGCGAGTCAAGGTGAGAATTTGACAAGTCAAGTGCGATGCAAGGGTGATGTATCGAGTGTGATTTTTGAACTCAGTCTGTCTTTTTATCTTTTTTATCCTTGAGCATATTTTTTTGTTTTTTTTTGGGATAAAACGTAACTCGCGTATTCTGTTCTTGTATTCTTGCTTGAGCTGATTTTGGACATTCTGTTTTGTTTTTTTTGCTGGGCCTCAGGAAGAGGTGTTACTGGACCTTTTGAATGTTATTTCTCTTCATGGAGCTCGTCTCGCCACGCCAATTAGGAGTGTGCAACGCATATATGATGAAAGCGACAATCGAGGAGTCCAGTATCGTGATGATTCTCCTGGTGAAAGTCGGACCAAACAGCCTTATTTTCTTGTAGAAACACAACAAAGAGTTCGACAACAATCCGGAGGAGAAGAAGCAATGATGAATGGGGGGGTGGTAGATGCTTCACAACCTCTAACTCCACCCGTAACTATGGCTCAACAAAGAACAGAGGCGTCCACAGAATCACAGACAGCAAATGTGAGGAAGGATAACAGTAATCCTGGGATTCCTACAGTGGTCAATTTCATGCCAGGAAACATGGAGCGGGAGAAACGGATATCAAGCGTGGAAGATGTAGGAGAGTCGTCGAATGAAGTTAGGGGGAGTGAAGTCAGAGGAAATATTAATATCCCTATTGGTCTTACTTTAACAAATCCACAGCCTTCAAATATAACAAGTCCGGATGTTGTGAGAGATCACCCCGAAAAAGAAGTTTCTGGACCTTCTGACTCAAACAATCTTCAAATACCTGAGATACCCCAAATTGCTAAGCATTTGCAAAACACAGAATTACATGTGAATGTAAAAGCTCCCATTGGAGGATCACTAATTGATGGTCAAACCGGAAATTTACACGAAGGGGTAGGAGGAGGTGTATCCAGTTCGGTGGGAACCAAAGGAGCTCTGGAGGGTCTGGACTCCATGGGTCTCAATTCGCGAGATATCACTTTATTAGGAGCTGCATTTGAAAAATTACCCACTAATATTCCTGAAGGTCCTGTGGACAATGGGCCGTACGTAGGAATTTCACAACCGAAAGGTGAGAAAGTTTTGCTTGACGAAAGGTTTGTGAGACCCAAATCCGGGGGTGTGTCACCAGGTGTTAGGCCTACTACTACCGGAAATGATGTGGACTCTGTTATTACTACAGAGGATCTACCTTCCAACATTTGGACAAACAGCAATACTGACGCAGTTCCTCTACCTGACGCAGCAGTTGGTTCAGTGAAAGTGGGATCTTTGGGACCATTAGGACCATCAGATTCGACTTCGTCAGGGAATTTAGGCCCAACTTCTTCTCCAGACGACCGTGGTGATAGGTCAGGAGCTCATACGACAGGTGGAGGAAGTCAGAAACAGTCTCCCAGTATTACGAGGTCCCAGTCTGTGGAAGATAATCTGGTGTTGGAGGTGGCGCTGGGAGGCCCAAAGATAGTTTTGGACTTGTCTTTAGACGCGGAGCCACCCTCTCAGTTGCCTCAAGGGAGTGGAAAGGAAAGCAATAATAAGGAAGAGAGCCAGAGGCAACCGTCCAATCCGGCTTCTTCTGAGTCAGCGATTTTGGCACTTTCTGGGTCACGATCATTGAATTTTGGAACACCATCGAATGTTGGAGTTCCATCAGATTGACCTCCTTGGGCCAGTCTTTTTCGTTGTCTTTTTCTTTGCCTTCGGTTATCCATTGTTGTCAGTCTCTCCTGCAGCAACGTTTTCACACGTCTTCCTCTTCTATTTGAATTTTGGAACACTGTCAAATTTTGGAGCTCTTTCTCTTCACTTCTTTTGCGTGGTTCTCAGTAAGGCCGGCCACGATGGTTTCTATGGTCTTTTTCCACACGCCTTCGTCTTTTTTTTTTTTCTGGAGGTTCAGTGTGGATCGAGGATGAAGTATTTTCAAAGCGTTGGAGCCCTTCATTCCTTTCCAGACAGCTTCTGCCCGAATTTCCGCGGGGTGCACTGTACAGCTGCTTGCACACTTTTTATCGTTTCTAATTTTTGTAGACTACAGTGGTGGGTTATTGGGGTGGATAACCTTAATTTTTTGCCGGGTACCGGATTGCTCCGAGCAGATAAGGATGTACAGCGACCTTTTTTTATATCCGTCTGCATTGGTACTGGCCCTGAATGTAGAGTAAAAATGATGAATGAAGACAAAAAAAGATGTGGCCATGGTTTGTTTAGAGATTGGTTTTTCAGATTTCAGGAAAGACAGACGGTTATGAACGTTTTTACATAAAAGTGTCAATTTGAAATTACTTATGCTTTAGGCAGTCGATTGTCGGGAGAAAGTGGGACTCAATTGTATGTTAATAGATTGGTGGCGAATGCCAGAGTTTTCAACTAGAATAGTAAACATACTCTTTTGGAGAAACAAATAATCGGGATTAATTGGGCTAAAATTTTGTTCAAGGAAACTTTCAGATATTAAACATCAGCCGCCCAGAAAGTCCGTTGCAGTTGTAATTTGGAGGTTGACGGGTTGGTGAACTAGTTTTCATGAGCTGTCCGTTTAAATCTTTTTTTTTTTTTTTTTTTTCATGGTTCAGACTGCGGTGGAAAAGCTGTTAAGGTAATAGCAGTCACAACAAATTGAGTCAAACTGGTTCAAGGAGACACATGCATAATGAACAGTTTTTTTTTCTTTCCATAGCTCGGGAATCTGCTTTTGTCACTTTGTATAAATAACTCACAGTTGGAAGGCCAATAACTAGGCAAGAGTTAAGGCACATGCCATCAGGGTTGCATAGGTCGACTTTTTTTAAGTTGATAGTGAGCTTTACTAAAGAGTGCTAAACATATATAAACATGAACGTTAATATTCATTGCTGGTTGGCTCTATCTGTGAAACCTCAGCTGAGATATTGTCAATCGTTCATATCATAAGCCTGGGAGAGAGTTGACAGTCATGTTCGGTTTTTGTACGGTGCAGTGTCATTTGACGGGATAATCTTCCTTCTTACAATTGTCCAAAAATTTTATCGGACACGTGTTGCACCAGTATCTGTAGGTATTTGAAAATAAAACATTATTAAAAGCAGTGACTATTTTGGTTGCGCGCAGTCACGTCACTTTGTCGAAGATTGTGCATTTAAAGTACACATTGGTAAAAATTAAATACCGTTGAGTTTAAATTTGACGGTCAATCCGTTGAACAGCTTTGGCTTTCAAAATATTGTAACAACCGATTAAAATTTTGCCGGGCTTGTGAACGTCGACCGTCATAACAAAATCAACAATTCACACGGCCGGCCAAGATTCACCGCAACAAAACTATGGCAACCACATGTAAGTAAAAGTGTTGTGCACAGTCACTTTCTCACTTTACTTGAGCTCCACTTCGAGAGCACATGTTCGCGAAACGTTTCATTGAACTTAGACGCAAATTGAAGAATGACGGGAAATGAAACCTCTCAAAAGTGAAGTATTAGGCCGTGTCCCCATGTATTAAAGTATCCACTTTTCTTTGTCGTTTTCCCCCAAAATTCAGTCCCGAACGAGAAAACAATTAGTTGTACGCAAAATCACTTTTACCACAGTAGAGTGAACGTCAATTCTATACTTCAAATGTTCTCCATGTTTTTCGTCATGTGAACGCATTTTGGCGTTTTCCTCTTTTCGACCCCCGGGCAAGAGAACCCAACCCATCAAAAAACTTCGTCAGAAATCACCTCGAGAGGGTGGTTTTAGTTCATGTCCAAACAACGAATGAGAAACGACCCACGCACGCGTCACACGAGTGGAAAAATTTTACGACGAGGGAGAGTACTCGCAGTTTTTCTCCCAGCCCGTCACGCGCATGTACAGGAAAGACGAGCAAGTACGGAAAAAAAATCTGCAGCTGTCTCGGACCTCCACTTTCATGGGTCCTTAGCAAAATTTTGCGTCGTGGACGCCTCTCCCCTCCCCCTCTCACACTATTGGTTTTATCTCACACTTACTAGAATGCGGCACAACAATACTGGTATGAAATGAAAGATATTTGAAAAATAATTCTTTTGACTACCTTTAAGCATATTTTTATGGCGAGTTGAGTGAGAAAAGTCGAAAAAACGAAATCGGATAGCCATGGTGAAAAGTTCTTGAATTTGTGACGTCGACGTTGTCACAAATGAGCATGGTGTCACAATATAACAAAACTCTAAACATCTACAATGTCGCAAAATTACAAAAATTTAGACGTCTACAACCGTCGCTGTTTTTGTTGGCGTCACCAATTATCGAAAGTTTCGTAGTCGTATTCAACCATCACCAAAGTTGTTTCTACGTCAACAACCGTCACGTCATATTTTCGATTTCATTTTTGCACATTGGGATGCATTCAAAGTAGTACAGAGAATTTTCACTACAGTCCAAAATACTTAATCAAAGTATCGATAACATTGGAACGCACCCCACGTTTTGTACACTATAATAAAATGGAGCGGCGTAAAAATGTCAATGGAATTAATGAAAAAAATGCGCGTCGTCAAGTGCGACCAAAGCAAGCCACACTATTTACGCTTCGCAATTAGATTTCAATTTTGCGGCTAAAGAAGAACCTCCATCAAGCGAACAATGGCGTTGTTTACTCTAATAAGTGCATTTCCGTACAAGGCCGTACTGCCTTTTTTTTTTTTTTTTTTAAAGATGATTACTAGAGACTCGACAAGATTTTCCAAACTTTTGGGGGACAATGTCGACCATCCGATTTTGTGTTTTCGAAGCAAGCGGTCATTATATCCAGTGTTTGGCTAGTCTCCTCTTTTGTTTTCAAGAAGAAAACTAGCTACACACTAGACGTGGAAAGGTCACATGTGATCCACGATGGATGTGAGATGGGAACATTACATGTGGCAAAGGCCATGCGCCTTCTAACATAGGCCACACGCCTTCGGACAGGCTAGAATCAAATCCACAGAAAACCACCAAAAAATATTTGTTGAAGATTGTCCCGTGACGCCTCTTTCACCATCCATTGACATCCGAGATTCCCCGCGCCTACTTTTTTTGAGTTTTCAACAACAAATGATAACGAATTATAATTTCGATTAACATAAAAATACAAAAAACAATATAATTAAATGTTTATGATAACAAATTATAATTTAAGAAAACGTACGAGAAAACCAGGTAATTAACATTGTGGACATTAGGCTAACAAAAACAAAGGAGAAACAGACGAATACAGGAGAGACGAATGGAAAGAAGAGCTTACATGTACGAAGACGCGTTCCAAGGGGCAACAATGGCAACAAGCAGAGGCTAGGAGACATTCTTTGTGATGATTCAAAAAAATAAAATACAATGGCAATGAGAAGAGTTTTTATTTATTATTTAAACATTTAAAACATAATGTGAATATAGCCGCGATGGCGCAGTCGGTAGCGCGTAGGTCTCATAGCACCGCCTCCCGATATTATTGGGTAAAATGCCATCCTAAGGTCGAGAGTTCGATCCTCTCTCGCGGCACTTACATTTTTAAGTTTTACTTTGCCCTAATACTTAGGGTATGGTTACTTACATCAGACGAAAAATGAGGTTTAATACAGAATTTTGTACTTGCCCGTGCCATGCCGTCTATATTTTCGTGAGATTCTTGAAAACAAAGGGCACTTTCCCATGTAACCGAAACTTTAGTCTTGTAACTTTGGTTTTAGCAAAGATTCTCCGTACTACTTTCAGAGCATTCATATGTAAAAAGCCAAATCGTTACTTTAGATCGTGACGGATGTAGACGTGGGTGAAATTTGTGACGGTTTGTAGACGACTACAAAATTCGCGACAATTGCTGACTTTTACAATATAGCGACGTTTGTAGACGTCTATCTACTTGTGAGAGTTCTATCCTCTCTCGCGACACTTATATTTTTTAGTTTTACTTTGCCCTAATACTTAAAGTATGGTTACATCAGACGAAAAATGAGGTTTAATACAGAATTTTGTACTTGCCCGTGCCATGCCGTCTATATTTTCGTAAGATTCTTGAAAACAACATTACAGAAAATAAGGGCACTTTCCCATGTAACCGAAACTTTAGTCTTGTAACTTTGGTTTTAGCAAAGATTCTCCGTACTACTTTCAGAGCATTCATATGTAAAAAATCAAATCGTTACTTTAGATCGTGATGGATGTAGACGTGGGTGAAATTTGTGACGGTTTGTAGACGACTACAAAACTCGCGATAATTGCTGACTTTTACAATATAGCGACGTTTGTAGACGTCTATCTACTTGTGACATCGTAGATGTTTAGGGTTTGTGACATATTAACGTCACGCTCACTTATGATAGCGTCGACGTCACTGAATCTAAAACATTCCGCCATGGTTTTCCGATTTTGTTTTATCGTCGGTTCTCACTGTACTTGCCATCAAAATAAGCTAAAAGACAACCAAAATAAATATTTATTAGAGATCTTTCATTTGATACCTTTCTTGCTTTTTTTCATTGCAAAAATTGTGAGATATACGCGTTAGTATGAGAGGGAGAGAGAGAGAGGCGCTTTCACGGACTTCGCTTTTGCGAAATGGCGTCCATTGGTAGAGACCCCTCCACTGCCTCTGTACGGAAAAAGGTGCACGGAAAAAAGTACGTATAGGCTGTAAACATGAGGTGGATTTTTTTTTTGAGGAAAAAATTGTCAAAAACCTCTGACACGTGCGAAATCATATGCATATTCGCCCACGTCGTGGAACTTTATTTAAAATCACCTCGCGAGGTGATTTTATTAAATTTTGAAGATGGCCTGGAAGGACGCGAAAGTGGGTCGAAACTTGCTAAACGATAAACTGCATCGCGATAGACGACAAACTGCGGTACAACTAAAGTTTTAATGGAACGCAACTTGTACGATGGTAATTTGAATTTTTTGGTACGGCTGCAAATTTTTTCCTTTTTTTCTAAGTTATAAAGGAAAACGACAGAAAATAATTGTAACTTTAGCACATGGGAAAGTGCCTTAAGATCGGATTTCATAAGTTGAGAATTAATAGGCCTCTATGCAACGGGAGCATACTGCAACATGTTCGCGACGGAAATCCGTCCTTACTCAAGTGATTAGGGTTGCCACACTAAAATTGAAGTTGCAGTAATAACTGAAGTAATTTAACTGGAAAGTACTGTACATTACTGTACCTGAACTAAAATAATGGAGGTACATGCACGTTTTACAGGCTAGATACTTGCAATAGCTCTGTAGCGTAGGTTTAACTCCGTCAACTCTATGACACTTATAAATCCACGGGTCCGTACAGCAAGTGGCCGGCCTGGAGGTACGGACATTTTCAATTAGCACGTTTGCCTGCCACGTGCACAAGTCGTCGTTTCATCACGCCTCTCGTTTAAAACCGGGCCAGGCTTTTTCAACACGAAATTGAGCCACGTGCTCCTCTTTCGTTCGATTGTCAAACGCAATCGTACGACGTGATCGTGTGATGTAGGTGGCTTAAAAAAAATGCTGGCAAACCCTTATGACTTTTGTCGTTTAACTCCTTAAATAGTATGTTCATAACCAGTATTAAATCCCACATATTCTTAAACGCTTAGGGTAACATTCCATTAGACGAAAAGTGGGGTTCGATACTGAACGCCGTACGTTTTCGTACAGTTTCGTACAGAGACGTACCATATTTTTTGTTGTTGTCAGACGAAACATCGTTACCGGAAAGCTGTCGGGAAGCTCCGGTGATGTAGGCGTAATTATTGACCGTTGGATGTTTCACTTTTTGAGATCCGCGAAGCAATCGCGCACATCATCCAGTGGCCCCCAACTCTACTCGCGAGGAGAGTTGGAGCCCACTGGATGATTACCATTGGTACACGTGAGAAGCAAAAAAATATCTACTTTGAAAAAGCGATCACAAGCGTACACGTCGTACAGGCAATGTGTCGCCTGCCACGCTGGATGCAGGTCATCCGAAAATATCCTCGCACGCTCCGTCTGACATCAACCGACATTCAAAGTTTGCCGCGACCTTCAAAGTTTGCCGCGACATTCAAAGTTTGCCGCGTCCTTTTGCCATTCCGTTTCGAAATTTTAATTTTCATTTTGAAAATCAAAATCCCGCCGCAAACTTGACGTACGAATCATTAACTACCTCCGGTCGTACAGATATTTCGTTCTGACTTTCCGTTTGTATATTTTTTAGATTTTTAGAATCTGGACTCTAACCTATGTGGCGCCAATCATAATTGAGGAAGGTTCGTTACTGGCCCGACAAAATGGAGCGGACTTCCAGTAAATGCTGTCAGTAGACTTGTCCGTACATTTACTGGGACCGCCTAATCGAATGTTACCCTTGTTATGTGAAGCCTGTTTGACTGTCTCTATCGGCTCTAATGTGTAAAAGTATTACTAAAAGACAAATAGCGCGAACATGAAAACGAGCTAGGTGAAGACTTTGTCCGAAAACGACAAAAGCAAAATCCCGACGGCCTTCCACCCCTTAAATATGTTTACGCGCACATGCCTTTGTGCGTTTGCATGCGAATCGCCCGGGACAAAAAGTCATGACGGACCAAAAGTTTGTCCGGAACCACAACCTGACACCTGCCCCGTGTCCAAAATCGACCGCAAACCGCACCGACAAACCTAGCTTGACGACCTTAGAAAGCGGAGAGCGTCACCAGTTTTTCCAGATGATCGCAGAAGCACAAGCAATCGAATTTAGGCAGAAGATAAGGAAGAGGGAGGAGTGAGTGAAGAGTAAGAAAAGGGAAATGCAGGCGGGGAAAGGTGCTATGCACCAGCAAATGAATGGAGACGCTAAACTGGAAAAGGAGGAATTAATTCCGGAGAGTGAAAATGTGGAAGAAGGGGCAGAGATTGTTTTAAGGAGCATACTGGCTTTGAATGTGTGGAGGGACGGCCTCCAAGGAGGTGGGAAGTCAACAGACATTTTTTTTCTGCAGCTTTCCATTTTCCCGATCTGTACTGTTATCCTATTTGGAATCTCTGTCTCTCTTTCCGTCTCTCTCTCTCTGTCTCTCACTCTCTATATTGTATATATGTATGTATATATACATATATCTTCCTCTTCATCTTTCCCTCTTCCTCTCTCGATCTCCCCACTCCTCCTCTCTCTCTTCACATTGCTCCTTCCTTCACTCTCTTTTTGCACCCCTTTTGTTGTGCTTCTGATACTTTCTATTCCTCTGCCTCTCTCCCTGTCGCTTTTCCTCTCCATCCCTCTCTCCTTCTGACTCCCTTTCTCTCTTTATTTCTGTGTTTTTTCTCTCTTTCTTTCACTCCTGTCTCCTTCGCCGCTCTCTCGACATCTCTCTTTCTCTCTTCTTCCGCCCTTTCTCTTTTCCTGTCTGCAACTTTCACCCATTGTAAAAACTCTCAGATCCATTCCCTCCCCAGAATTGAATCCATTCTATCTACGTAACTCCTAATCTTGACTTCCTTCCTTTACTTCTGCTCAAGAATCAGGGAAAAAAAAACAATATTGGGGAAAAGGATGAGAAAACAACTTTCTAACTGGGAGTAAGGCTACACGCTATCGCTTTTGCTCTCTCTCTCCCCCTCATAAACAATACCATATTTCTTTGGATGCAGAAAACCTTCAGGTCAAGCAAATGTGCTACGTGCCACCCTCCCCTTCTCCCGATGGCACTCCAGCTATTCCTCTCCCTGAACACCAGCTGTTGGTCACTAGAAGCCAAAATCCGACTGGCTCATCCCTAAGCCGCCAGCTGGTGGTTACGACTATGCGGATATCTCTGACAGCTGACAGCTGTCACCTCACAACAGCCTCTGTGGAAACCTTCTCTGCCAGCTTGGCAGAGGCTCAGGAACTAATGGGAAACATGCCAGCTGGTGGCGTCAGGGAAGAAATGTTTGAGTGGGTTTCCTTATTCAGTTTTGAACTCTTTTTTTCTGAGGGAGGGATATTCCCTCCCAGAACAGAGTTTTTGAGAGAAGATGCGGCGCTGGATGTTCTTCCCTCTTTTTTATGCCCTTCCTTGTAAGTTTTATCATCCTATCCGTACTTCTACGTCCTTGATTGACTCAATCTGACATACTTTCCATTTGCTTCCCGGTAATATTTACCTGGCATCCAGAAAATCCCTATCGTACATTAGTTAATGACGGCCTTTTCATCTCAAAAGTAAGTTAATCTTCCACCAGTTTAGAAAATATTCTCCATTTCCAAAATTCCTCAATTGTTAAGTGGCTGAAATCGAGCTTTCCTGTCAGAATAATAATTAAGTGTATTTTTCTTATTTTTCCTGGTCATTTCCTTTTCTTTTTTTTCAGAAACCCTCTCTTACATAGACTTCCCCCATTGGCTAGTTCTCTCGGCCAAGTCGAAAGAGTTCTTCAACTTCGTCGACATCGTTTGGAGGCTGTCCTTCTCCGGAGGAGACTTCTATTGGCTGTTAGAGAAGGACACGTGGAAGATCCACCAGAAATTGAGGAATCATCCACTCCTACTTCACAAAGGAAACGAAAAATTATAGAGCATATGCGACAAGATGATTCGTTAGAACGGAGGAAGAGGAGCTTTACAATATGCGTGCAAGAAGACGTTCCGTTGGGAGAGAGTTCAAAAAATGTGGAAAGTGTCCTTCAAAATCCAGAAGAGGTAAAGAGCGAGCTTGAGAAAGAACTCGGGAAACTTTTAAATCGACACCATAGTTCCTGTGGATGGATAAGTCGTGGAGATGTTAGGGAAGGTGAGGGATGTACAGGAGATTCGGATGACAATATGGCACACAAAACTTCAGAGGACGGGAATATTTCTACGAAAGTTACTAAAAAGCAGAAGGAATACAATTCGAAAGATAAAGATGAACGTTTTTCAGGTAAATGCTGTCAAATTTTGGTTATTTATGGTCCTGTAACGGTACTAAACTCCTCCAGGGTCCCATGGGTGTCAAATACTAAACTCTTTTCTTAATTCCTTTCCTTGCGCTCTATTCCCTATGTTAAACTAACGGATTTTATACTTTTAATGTTTGAGAATGTTTATCATCGAGTGTTTTTCAACCTTTGTATTCACGAGAAAAAAGCTTGCAGTGAAAAGATAAATTAAATCTACATGTAAACTATCACCTCTTATTACTATTGGCAGGTCCGTCAGGAAGTCCAGCAGCAGATCGAGACCAAAAAAGTGATGACATTGGACAGCAAGTCGGCCTTCATAGCACCTCTTGAAATTAAAAAGACGAGCTCAATATAAAACGGAGACATCGTTATTCATTAAGACCACCATATGAAATTGTTATATGTATTTTACTTGTTAGTGTCATCGTGATTTCAACGGATGCGCTATTATAGTTGTATTCGCATCTGTTGAATTTGGGTGATTTTTCCGTTAGATAAACTTGATTAAGTAATTTTTTTACATATACCATAAAGACCTATTGCTTTGCAATAAGATCATACAATTACAGGCCGTCATTGGCCGTTATTGTTATAAATTACTTGAGGTAAATTTTATAGGCTAGATAGGAAACCTTCAAATAAACTGAGATCACCTAATAAACTCACAATTTTTTTTAGAATTTAGTAATCATGCGTATGAAAATGCAGTTTCCAATCATAGTCATACTTTGTAGGCTTTAATTGTTAAGTAAACACCACATTTTTAGCATTCCTGACCTTAATTTACTTCTGATGGAGTAAAGACTTCCATTTTTATTCTTGTTGATATTAATCTCTCAATTCCAGCAAATTTTTGTTTCAAGAATAACGGAGTTATTATACCCTCAGAATTTTGAATGCGGATGCGAAAATGTCATCAAATACCAGGAGCATCTTCAATCTATCTATTTGACATCCTTATGTTATTTTTATGGCATGTACAAAATGAGTACAATTTTTTTAAAGTCTTACATGCACAAGCCAATGTAGGAACAATAAGTATAATTAAAAAGAACATTAGGGAGTTAAAGATATCATTTGGTATCAATGCTATTGGTAAAAAGAGGGCTAATATGGAGCTAGTCGTAAATGAAAGCCATGATTCTGAATAAGAACTAAACACCCCAAGAAATGGCTACCATGGTCATCGCGAGGTTCAACATGGAGGATTCATATGGCATGTGAACCACATGAAGGAAAATAAAAATAAAAAAAAACCAAATAGTGAAAACGCCAGAACTAGCAGAAGAAACAATTGAACACGAGATCTATGACGAACTTATCACTTTTAGGACCAGGTATTGTATCGTCAATTCTACGGTGAAATATGTCCACCAAAAAACAGATATTTCCTCTAGCTGTACTGACTTATGAATTACCAACACTGCAAAAAGTCTCTAACATCCTCAAGAATATTAAAAATCTCACAAAAAAAAGAGTAACATATCCTCTTAAATACAACATCAAAGGTTGCAACCAAAAAAAAAATATGCCAGTTCAAGAATAGCCACCTCCTCTCGTTAAAACATTACCAATGTGTTTAAGAAACGGTTTAATTTGGATAACGTGGTGATAAACGAAAAAAAGCTCAAAGTTGACCCTTTGAAAACAAAAAAGTCTTCAAGCGGATTTAAGGAAACAGGAAAAGAATCTCCATCGACATAACTGAAAATCCAAAAGAACGAAAGGAAGAAAAAAACTGACCAAGAGAGACTCATTCGCCAGCATGAAACCATTCAAAAAAACTACAAACAATATTCAAATAGAGAAAACGGCTTAAAAAACTAAAACAAGTTTTGTAAGAAATTGAATTGGATGTTTTACTAGCATAAATCCCAAATTTATCAGCTTATTACCTTTTGAACTCCTCGAAATATG
>JBBHKE010002321.1:0-23399 GCA_037447655.1 Zygnema cylindricum
TTTACACTCTTTCTCTTCTTGAAGAGCTTCGAAGCCGTGCCTGTCTACTCATAAATAGTTATGAAGTGCGAACACGATTTGCAGCTCGTACAGCTGGCAGTACCGATTATGGTGGTAGCGTTCGAAATGGAGATCAGACGGTTGTTGATGACATGTCCAGGTTCATAAACTTGGTGGATCTTATACAACGTTTAGCTCACAGCATTTCGCGCCTGTATCAGGCAGGTCATTATGCTTATCAGGAGGGATTTGTTAGGGAATGGAGTCGATTAGAAGGTTTGGAAGAATGGGAAACTGAATTGAAGGATGGGCTGACTTGTTGGGAGAGGGGAGTTGCTGAAGCTCGGAGAACACATAGTTCTCTCAATTACTTTGATTCCAAGATGCTCACACATTTCTTAAATTTGATGACAAGTGAAAATGACGCGGAAACTGAAACTTTTTGTTTAGAGTTACTTCAATGGGTGAAGGATTCAGCTACAATAGACCATGTGAGAGAAATGACGAAATCGGGAATAATGTCTGCGCACCGGAAAGCAATTTCCTCAGAAGTAATTTCTTTGAATGAGTGGTTGCTGACTTTGGGAGCTATTGGAGAAGCACTGGAACCCATTATTTCTCCGTCTTCCTTGGAACAGTCGGAGGATTGTTGCTTTTCTGACATGGATAAGAAACGAAGGCAAGATGCTATTATACTCCTTACTGCAGAAGATCGAAAACATGAAATGTTAGCAGTTATATCCTTGTTCCATGGACAAGGTTGGAACTTACAGGATGCTGGACCAGACGTACTTGTCTGCCAGGAGTCAACCCCTTGGGAAGAAGTGCATTTGATTTTGTTACGGTGTTTTGAAGATCGGCGAAATGTTCGATTGTACTGTATACTTTTTGTGGAAAGGTTGGCGTTTGATGTTCAACGCCTTCTTGTAGATACACTTGTAGATATGGTCTCAACAAATCCATGTACATGTTGCATGATTGCCGTTGTAGGCCTTGATGGTTGCCAGATTTTGCATTCTCTCTCACAAGAACTTGGCATAGTCGTGAATTTGGAAACTGGTTCCAATATGGACATCCAAAGGGACCTTCAGTCATCCACAGCAGAAATGACTGTGGTGGTTTCCGATCTTCCGGGAATGGGAAAGACCACATGGATCCACGACCACGCAGCAGCTTTGGTATGTTGCCTTGGTGCACGTTTTTTTTGTGTGTTTTTCAAGAGTTCTCAAATGCTATGGCTTTGAACACGGCAACGATCGTTGGGTTTTGTCACCTTCTTGTTACATACAATCTTATGTGAGCTTACATTCTGCTAAACAATATGATTGGTTTCATGAAGATTCGTCATCTCCTTAAAACCATTTTGATCTGTGTTAAGTTATTACTTCAGCATTTATCCTAAAGCATTTGATATTTACGTCACCTCTATTGTAAGCTTTGGTTTTGTCTATGGTTTAATAAGAAATTCTTTTCAACCTCTGCGCTCTTGATAGGATGGTAGGATGCTGCGATTTTCTTGGTGTCAAACTACATTTGCATTATTCGCGCTTTATCTTTTGTTTTGTATTTTAAAGAGCGTTTGACAACCTTAAATTTTAACATAATTTTGTTGAGGCTGATTATGTGAATATTTAATCGCAGAATTTGGATGTTGTTACAATCCCTATTTCTGGGGTCATTTCTCGACAACGTGTGCTTCGACTTCTAAAGAACTTGAACCCCACATCGACCAGTCTTTTGCACCTAGATATAGGGCCTGTTAGCAATATAGACTACCTAAGCGTTCTTCTTTTTGAAATTTTAATTCTTAGGCGAGCCAAAGTTTCGGATGGTGTTTTATATCGCTTAGGCCATACACATATTGCTGTTGAAATTGCCAACAGTCTTGGAAACAGCATTTTAGATGGCCTCCCTGTATGTTCTTGGCTTAAATGTATAAATTTAGCCTGGAATTTGACACGGTTAAAAGTTAGTAATGAAGTGGACAGTGATATTCAGGTAGTATGCCACTATTTGGCTGCTATAAACGCCAACAATTTGGACATTTGTGATCTTTGCTTTACAACCTCTGGGAGAAATGTACAACTTCTTCCGGAAACCTTTTGTATGGAATTGCTACAGCAACATTTCATCACTCCAGCAGTTAATCGAGCACAATCAGACGAGCATTATGGGGCCGGGCACGGGCAAGGGATGTCATTTTCATTGTTACATGTTTTTATTTCTCTGCTATCTTATCAACTTCGCATTCTATCCGGGAATTATTTCTTCTTGGTTAACACTTTGAGAGAAATCAGCACCCGACCCGATATTCGTTCACTGTTGGTCACGGGCTTCATTGAAATGATCAGAGAGCTGACATTAAGGTCGACAAAGCCCTGGACTCATGAGCAACAGGAAAATTTACAAGCAAAGATGTCAATAGATGAAGATTTGATGGAGGCTAGGATGCAAGGAATGATTCGCTGGGCAGATTCTAATCATCTCCTTGTAATGTTTCATCATGACGCGACATCAATTTTCGCTCTTTATCGACAACCATCCTGTGTGCCAAACAGTGTCCAGGATTTGATAATCTCACAATGCCTGCCATCGGAAAGGAAAGCCCTCAAGGACTTTTCAAAAATGCCTTCTGAAGAACTGTGGCAAGAAATTCACCAGATGTTTCATTCTGGTTTTCCAGGGCAAATGCCAAATTATGCTTTCACAGCTGACAACATTTTAAAGATGGCCCTTATAGCTCTTCGAGTGAGAGCAAGCGTGCCTGTTCTTGTCATGGGAGAAACAGGCTGTGGGAAAACAAGTCTGGTGAAGACATTGGCCACCATATCTGGTGTAGAATTTCATTCTATGTGTATGCATGCTGGGACGACTCATGAGTCTATATCATCATTCGTTCAAACTGCAAATACAGCTGCCAAAGAGCTGAACAAGAAGGTAAGACAACCTGTTTGCTTTTGAGCAAACTGAAGAAGCTTAGTAGCTCTATAGCTTGAAGGCTGATTTGATATTTTAGGAAGGTTTCTCCTGTCTGTCAAATAGTTTTCCCGAGTGATGTACATTTCTCCACCTGTGTTTTAAAAGGTTTACTGACATAGAATTATCCAAACAGTCTCAACCCTTTGACAAAAGGCTTAGAACATGCTACACAAATTGTTAAAAAAATGTTTCGTGTCTCCATCACAGTATATTTTTTACCAGATTGTTTTTTGGCTCCTTAATGTTCGAACTACAATCTGTTGTGAGTGTCAGGTATGGGTGTTCCTTGATGAGATAAACACCTGCGATCATCTCGGCCTTATCAAAGAGATTCTTTGTCGACATTCTCTTGAAGGGACACATCTGGATAAGGATTTGGTTGTACTTGCTGCTTGCAATCCATACCGATTAAGTGACTCTCCCAATGCAATCGCTGGGTTACAAATGGTAAATCTCAAATTTTCCCTTTAACTGCTTATAGTTACTTTGTTTCAGCCTCACTTTCCTCACTGTTTCATCAACATTACCTTTTGTTGCTGTTTTTTCTTCTGTCCCATTCATGTATCAGAGTTGTTTCCTTCGCGTTTTATTTGCAGGAGAAATTCGGTTTAACAAAGTCTCGTTTGGCGTATCGTGTACACCCTCTTCCAGAGGCCATGCTCGATTTTGTTTGGGATTATGGTTTGCTCAGCCGTACTGATGAGCGAGCTTATATCGCAACCATGGTTGGTTTGAACACTGAACACAAGTCTCTCCTCATAAACCTTCTGGCTGATTCACAAGAATTTACCAGACAAATTTATGGCGAGGCTAGTGTGAGCCTTCGAGATGTACAAAGGTGTCTTTCCCTTCGGGATTGGTTTGAAAAAGACCTGTGTCGTCGCCCCTTATTGCGTCAGAAACGACGGGAAAGAGAAGTTTCAGAGAGAGCGATGGTTCTTGCCTTTTCACATTGCTATTATGCACGACTAACTACACAGAAACATCGGGAGGAGTATGAGAAGCTTTACAAGCGTCGTACAGAAAGCATACTTGATCGTTGGTCTTGTAAGAATCAATTCAAAGAAATTCTTCGTGAAGAGCAAAAGGATTTATTAAGGCGAATGGAGATGATTCCTGGAACAGGTGTTAACTCATGCCTTTTGGAGACTGTGTTTGTGATGTTGGTGTGTATACTAAACCGACTCCCGATCTTTGTCATTGGAAAGCCAGGCTCGGGGAAGACACTGGCCTTACAACTGATATATAGGTAAGAAATCTTATATTTATTCTTGCTGTTACATAACAAAATCACAACTAAGACTTCTGCAAGTTGCCGGATTAAAATGTATCATTTACATGCTCGTAAGGCTGTTTGTGCTTCTAATCCTTGACGAATTTGAGATGCAGAGTAAGATTAGAACAGTTTCAATGAGATCCTCATGAATGTTGTTATTGAGGGAATTTTAAACGATGGAGAAGCTGTGATGTGTTGGTTTTAGTAACTTGCGAGGACGTGAATCCAAGGACATCTACTTCCAGAAGCTGCCGAAAATGTACATGCTACCTTACCAAGGTTCTGAATCATCAACATCTGAAGGGATTGTGAAGGTCAGTACTTATACAGCATGTGCTCTACTTTAAAAGGTTTTATCTTTCTCAGAATCAAACTGCGAGGAGATCTTAGCTGGGAATAAGAAGCGTCTCATTACATCTGTAGACGATTAGAGATCTATTTATCAAAAAAATTGCTTAAGATTGCACAGTTATGCTAATGCCACTTCAGAAGAACATATGACAGGTATTTGACAGGGCAAAGCGGTATGTGAGCCAGAACACTGGCGATGATTTAGTGGTTGTGGTGGTTCTGGATGAAGTTGGATTGGCAGAGGTCTCAGCAAATAATCCTCTCAAGGTGATTTTTTTCTCCTCTCTCTGCACCATAATTTTTGGTTTTATCGGTATTTACATTAAATGCAGTCTGCAGGGGCTTACTTCATGTTCTTAGCTGTTATACTACGTATGCTTTTGTGAAATATGACAGTTTTTTTTTCAATTATGCTCGAGAAGTTGTAGAAATTATGGCGATATGACCAGACTGTAGGAGTGTAAGTGATGTCTGTTCCATCTTTATTGTGGTATCAATCATGCTACAAAAGATTTTGAAAGAGAAATGGCTCGTTTTTGTACAAAATTGAATTTTTATTTTCATTTATAAAAGCCTTGCTCCCTTCTTACAGGTTGGGGATTTTTCTGGGAAAAATACGTTTGTGTAATCTGTTTTTTGCTACTTATTTGATTTTGTTGCCGCAATTTCAGGCTTGCTGAACGGATGGTTTTTCATGGTGTTAATTAGGAAGACATCGATTTCATCAAAATTCATTTGTACAGATAGTCTTCTTTAGACATATTGGTTGTTGTTTTGGTAATTTTACGAGCGAACAAAACTAACAAAGATATTGCCTGAGTGCCAGGTATTACACACTTTACTCGAACCAGATGTTCATGAAGTCGCTGTTGTTGGTATCAGCAATTGGGCTTTGGACGCTGCAAAAATGAATCGAGCCATTCATTTATCACAACCTGATCCTACACCTGAAGATTTGTTGGAAACTAGCAAGGCAATTATTGGAAGTTTTGGCTTATCTTTTTATACAATGCCGGAATCTTTTAAAGAGACAATAAGGCATTTATGCCAGGCTTATAGTGAGTATTCTGTGAAACAGTCACGGAAACACTTCCATGGATTACGAGATTTCTATGCTCTCATAAGGTCTCTAAAAGATTCTTATTTAGAGGATAACGCTGGCCAAAAGCGTCTTCTCTACACGGCCCTGACAAGAAATTTCGGAGGTTCCCCTGATGATCACTCAAAATTGGGATTGTTTTTCAAGAATGACGTTAAAAGCTTTTCTGCTGATGAAATCCTGTTGGAAACTCCACCGGTTCTTGATTTAATAAGGGCCAATATCAATGACCGACATGCCCGGCACCTTCTATTAATCACTCGGGTTTGTTCTTTGATTTTCTTCCAGCTTTATAGCACTTCGATGCTTTATGCTTGCAATCGGAGTTTCTGTCAGCCTAGTTTTCTTGAAAATCTGCAATTATTTGGTTAATTTTGTTGATTTCGCTGTTTTGTTGATTTGGAACTAGTCAATTGTTGTCTTCCACATGTGTTGGTTTTTCTTGTGAGCAATAGTCAACCTGTCGTACGATGTTTTTATCTCTTTGTAACCATTCTTATCCAAAAGCTTAGAAGCCTCTCTTCTTCGACAATTCTTGTATTGTGTCTGGCATTTTCTCTGAGCAATATGTAATCTGTCTGAAATTTTGCCTTCCCTTGCCAAGCATGTTAATTCTTCAACCTTTAGAAGCCTGTGTCTTTTTGCAGGGAAGTTCAGGAGCTGGAATCATGGATTATTTTTTTGAAAAACAACATGGTTTAGTCACAATTTTTGGTAGTCAATACAGAGAT
Source organism: Zygnema cylindricum (assembly GCA_037447655.1). NCBI lineage: Eukaryota > Viridiplantae > Streptophyta > Zygnematophyceae > Zygnematales > Zygnemataceae > Zygnema > Zygnema cylindricum. The sequence continues at coordinate 6,437 of JBBHKE010002321.1, forward strand.
GATTGTTCGGACGACTACAGCTATACACTTTTAAGTGCCATCATTCTCCACATGGAAGCTGGAAGGTAAGAGATATTTTCACCATTATTTTTGATTAAAACAGGGTGATGATAAGTTCATCATTAGCATCATCTGAAGGACAAAATACTAATTTGGTTGGATATTAATACACCTAAATTATGGCAATAATATCGAAACAGCCGGAGCAAATTTCTGTACAGGGTTCATAAATTTAAAACCGTTCTATCTGACTCTGCCTCAGAAAAGAAAGAATTATATAGTTTCACGATACAATGTGGTTGGCAATTCCTTCACATTTTCTGGTAAATTTTGTTCGCCATAAACTTTTTGCTGTTCTGGACCACTACAGTTATTCTTACACGATACAAGGTTCTGTCAATGTGTCTTTTTGGTTGTGTTGAACACATTTTTACCTTTTTAAGTTGTATTGCTTCATCTCATTGGATGTATTTTGGCTATCAGTTCACCTTTATGATTCAGAGTTGCAATTGATTGACCAGTTTGTTGGTAACCATATGTATTAGCATAATTTCAGATGGCAAATTTGCAGTTTCCGGCTATTATTGAGCTGTAAATCGTATTTGCATGCATGAAGAAAATCATTTTTTGGCAACAAGGAAATGCCCATTCATGAGTGGTTTTTATTTTTGGAGTTTTAACAGATTTTTTATTTTATGATGGCAGATTGGTATTGCTTCGAAATCTGAAGCAAATTTGGACGTCATTATATGACATGCTCAACCAGCATTACACAGTTGTGGGTGGACGTAGCAATTGCCGAATTGCTTTAGGCCCACATAGTAATCCTATGTGTTTTGTTCACGAAAATTTCCGTTGTGTGGTTACTGTCGATGAAACCAATTTAGCAGATTTGGACCCTCCTTTTGTAAACAGGTTCGAGAAGCAGGTATAAAGTCAAACCATGTGGATCTGCTGTACAGTGAGCTGATATGTTCTTCTCATCACTAGAAATTGTCACTACTTCACTTATTTCGTGGACTAAATCTACGGCCCACTATTTCTCGATTAACTTACGTTCACGTCATTGAGGTGATATGTGGAAAATAATACACGATTTGGCATAAGTCATGTTGTTAACGTCATTTTTTATTTTTTTTTTGCCATTGAAGGTATCAATGCTGTTGAGGCTATTGTGATTCCCCTAGAAAACTCAATAAAGTAAAGCTAGGAGAACCAAAAGGTTCATGGTTGTAGGTTCATGGTTCCTGGTTGTTGGTTCTTGCAGGTGCTCACTTACGAGTCACTTTTAACCAAAGAAGAAAAGACTTCTGTTGAACAGTTGGCAGACTGGGTCAAAGATGCCACAAGTATCGTGAAAAGTCAAAGTGATTTCACTGAGCAGGTTTCAATTTGCTTCACGACAGCAGATACTTTCAGTGGCTTTAACCAAGATACTTTACCGTCCTTGGTGGCTTTGGTATCACGCCAGGGCGTTGCCCCTGAAATTTTTCTTTTAAGGTGAGGGAAATTGTTGTAAAGTTGTTTGAAGCTTTTTCTGATTGCATGGCACGCTTGTATTGCATAACCGGAAAAGTTTGATTTTTTAATGATGATTTTTGTAAGCAGGTGCCAAGAATTGCTTCTGAAAACAGCTTCAGCTGATGGGATTATCCGAACTATGTCTTCCCGACTATCTCAAGAGGACTCTAATCGCATAGTGAGCGAATATCTCGCCAACGAAGAGGCACTTAATCTGCCCACTTTTTTGAGGACACAAGTGAGTATTGCATGTATATTTTTATTCTTTTCAGTTTGATATTTGTCTGGGATATTTTGAACCTGTTTCTGAGTAGTGCTGCAGGGTATGAGCTTATAAGAAATTGTGGCTTATGTGGCTTATATTTTCACCCACAAATTCTTATATTTTGTTTTACCCAGATGGATCGGACACCAAATAATCGAATAAAAGCAGTTATCTTCACTAAATCAAGCCTTCGGTGTCATTTTCCATCTCTCCTTTCAGACTGTGGTTCAATTCAGGTGTGTCCTTCACCAACAAATCAAGTATTGCCTTCTTGCCTGGCTTCCAAAACATGCTTATCATCCTTATTTTGGATTGTCACATAAACGATTTAGCTGACGAACATTTTAGAAATATGGGTTATTGTGGATAGTACCATATCTGAAACATCGCGCATCAAATTGAGTGGTGGACTCGCATCCTCGTCATGATCAATGGACTTTCCAGAAACTTCTTAGATTAGTTTTGGCGCTATATAGTTTTAGTTGAAGGTTCCATTGACTCCAGGATCATCAATAGCATGTGAATACCAGCAGGTTTAATGTCTAGTTCAACCATCTTTCAGCTTCCGAGGTAGATCTTTTCTCCAGATATGTCATTCGGTGTTCGATAATTTGAGCAACAAAATTTGTACAGATCAAATTTCAGTTTGGTACCTTATTTGTTTCTTTGTTTACATGTTTCACTCCAACACGTAATGGTAGAGCAGAAAACAAGGAGATAGGTTGGAAGTCTGAGGCATTAGGAAACAAGTTTGGATTGAGATTGAGGAGGGGTTAGAGATGTATTGTCCACCATAATTTTGTGGACGGGCTTATAGTGTGGATACTATGTCTATACGAAATTGGGCCGTAAAAATTGTCTAGCCCATACACTTTTAACTTTTTTTGCTCTTCACCATAATTGACCTCTAAAGTTGAGTGCCGCAGATAATTTGCAGTGACAGGTGTGTGGAGCATATGATGTGTCAGGGCGTAATATATTGGGATTTATGAATGGCAGGTTGAGCATTTGGGCAGTTTCACCTCCGAAAAGCAATTACAGAACTGTGTCCAAAACTTCTTCTTTGGGCCCAACTCAAGCAATTTAGATTTTCTGGTGCTGCGGGTGCACGCTGCAACTGACTTAGCCCATCTTTCCCATGCGAAATTTGTTATGGATGAGACATGTCGCAGTTATGAAGAACTTGAGATAGATGGTCAAAAGACTAAGGTAAATTGCTCCACCATTTTATCAGCACTAGTGTGGTCCACATTTTTTTGCAAACTGAGTCTTTGGTGAAGTTCTTAAGGTGATAGGTGATATTGTTTAGCTCAACCTATGAGTTAGTGAAGGGTGCACTTGATTTGAAAGAATTGTATAGACATTAACGGCCTTGGCATTATAAACCTGTTTTTGTTTTTGAAAGGCACTCGAATGTCCACGAGCGGTGCCTTTTGGCTGCTGCAATAAATTTGTAGAGATAAACTCAGTCATATATTCCTAGGTATTTCTGCTTAAGGAAATTGGAAATTCTGTATATGGATCTTGGAGGGCCTGTTTTCATATCAGGATCTGTTTTTCTGTTTGTCAGAAAATTTTAATGGAACGCTAATACTTGTTTTTTGAGGATATTGCGCAGCATATGCTTCTGATTATTCACCAAAGCGGGAAATCACAGAAGGATACGGCGATGGGGTTTGATTTTTTGTGTGGATGGGAGTTGCTGGCTTTGGACAATCTGGAACCTTCGGTTTCTCCTATTGGGTGAGAAAACAAATGCACGTAGAGAAGAACACCTCCACCTTTGTGCTAAATATATTAGTTTAGCACCATATTTTTTGAATGATGATTCTAAATTTCCTCAATTTGTCGGATCTCTTCAGCAAAACTATCAAAAATTGCTAAATTTGTAAGGATCTCTTGTGCCCTGCAGAAAATTCCTGAACAAATCTGTATCTGAAGTCATCAACAGTGGAGTATATCCATTCGCTGAACGCTTACCTCTGTTGCTCACTTGGGCCCTCATGTGCCTAAAATTTCCATCTCCAATAAATTCTGCTTCCTATATTCAGAAAACTGTTCATGATGTTTGCCATGATTCCTATCTAGTGGAGGGACTTCGACAAAAAATCAGCCGAAGTCTGAATGGAACCATACCGCTCGATTGGCAAATTCTGGTTGCCTGTAGTCAACACCGACTTACTTTGGCGGGTAGTCTACATAACGCTTTTATTGCGTTCATTGACGAAAAGGTGAAGTGTTTCTTGGCAAAGTTGATGTTCGTCGTGGAGGGTAACTCGCCATTTATAGATTACTTTGAAATGGATTCCACGAAACAGGAAGTGTGGCGTGATGTTGTTTTCAGTTCTCACTTGTTAAACACTTCCACTATTTCCGAGCCCCGTTATCCGTCTGGCTACAAATTAAAACACTATGCGAAAACAAGACTTCCTTTCAGCAGTCATTTTGCTCGTGCGGTTGATCAGTCTTTCAAGGATTTGTACCTGGAGGAGGTCTCAAACCTCCAAAGCAACTTCCACAATCGCCATGAAGTTGGCGATTTGGAGATCAAAATGAGTCAGTCCTTACAACTTCGGAGGAAATATCAGGAAAACATCGACGCATTGGAAACTTCCCCTCTTGGGAAAATCGCAGGCTGCGTAAAGGATGACTTGGCAGCATATGCTCACGATTTGGCTGCAGCCGTCGCAGTGCGGAATGGTTTCCATGTAGAGAAGGTGGAGGATTTGCATGCATGGGAATGGGTTTTATTAGAAAATGTGTTTGATTCAGAAGGTATACTCAATGTTGTTAATCTCCATGCAACAATGTGGGAGCGTGAACAGGATATTGTAGCACAAGTCCAGCTAGCATTGAATAGCCTGCCACAACACACAATTACCACTCAACTGGAAGGTTGTCTAGCTCGTGTAACTCAAGAAAATGAGACAGTGGTGACTGAAAATGTACAGATGTCGTATCTTCATCGCTTTACCCTTCTCTGTTGTGAGGCTCTATGGCCTATCCCAGAAAGGCTAAGTGAAGTAGGATTGAAAGGCTGGGTGGAGGAGGCAAACATGTTACTCTCACTGACTCAATTTTCTGGTAAATACTCCATTGTTCTGGCACTGGAAACTCTTCAGAGCATAGCAACATCGTTGTTGGAAAACGACAGAAGTGGGAACGAGTCCTTTATCGAATTAGCTTGTTGGGCAGCAAATAAAGGTGGGAGGATCTCTATAAGTGATCTCTATGAGAAATTGCTGGGCGCGACTTTCAGAGGAGAAACAGGATTGGAAAGTATCGTGGTTTTTGATGTTTCGAAAGCAGTCCTTTGTACTTTCCTTGAGAACAGTCTAGCTTGCTGTGATGACTTGGAACATTTTCAGAAAGTGGTCTTATGTGCCTTCTCTATTAAATCACCTTCTTGTCAGTTACTTCCTGTTTTGGATGCTCTCTTGAGAACAAATCGATGGAGAGAGGGTGCTCCTGTAACTGGAAAAGTTGGGCAACTTGATTTGAAGGAGGAGATGAAATTGTTTTTTAAACAATTGTTTAGAGAAGGACAAAATAATAATGCTGTTGATCTAGGACCATGGCAGGTCCCAAATGATACAGTTGTACTGTTTAGTGACATGTTGCATACAAATTTCTGTCCACCAGTTGCTCCTGAATTGTTACGCGGTAAGAACAGTGAGATGTGGGAGTTCTCTGAGTTTTGCGATTTTCTTAAAGAGGCAATTTCTCAAGCCCAGGAAGTAAATGAAGTATTATCATTACGTACATTGTGTTCGATGGCGCTCCTAAAGTCTACTGTCAAGGCAGTCTCATGTGCAATATCACAAGTTGGGGATAATGAACCGAATTCTATTCATCCGGAGGTCTTAGCTTTACTGAAAAGCTTTGGAGGAGGAGGATTTGTAACAGCCAAGTATTTGAAGCTTCTCCTTTTGAAAGAACTCCGTTTTCAGCATAATCTATCTCTTCTCGAAGTTCGGCGACTTTGTAATCAAGAGATTATTGATTCCGTAACCATCTGTCCAGAAGTGGCGTCCAATACCGTGGAATTTAACCCTTTTGAATCGGACAGCGAGGATTACAAAGCAGCTGATAAAGCCTTGGGTCTTTTGATACAACGAAGAGACGATACTCTCATGAGGTCTTATTTTCAGGTTTTGGAAGAAAACATTCAAGCTTACCCCTTTGCCCTCATGTGTGTCATTGCATCTCGTCTATGGCTTATAAAATCCCAACGGCCCCTCGATGAAGGAGAGCAGCATGCGTGTGATTGGCTCAAGTCTAAAGCTTTAGATTTTCCATTTTGGCCATCCTACTGTGGGAAAATCATATCTTCAATCGCAAACAATAGTTTTCCGGCTGGGAATTTATTAGAGTTGCGACAAGATGTACCGACAAATGAATTCTATATGAAAGCAATTAGTTTACACCTCCTGATTACCTTGTCGTGCCTTCCATCCCGTTCGCCGTTCCTCTGTTATATGACTCTCGAGCCAGAAATTGTTGCGAGCTTTTTTATTGCTGCCCCAAGTGACGAAACGACAGTATTGATAAATGCTGTTCAAGGAGGAACTCGGTGGCGTTGTAATGGTTGTGGTTGTTACTTTGTTGTCGCAAATTGTGGGTGGGCAACAGAACAAGCAAATTGCCCCGACTGTAAAGGAGAAATTGCAGATGGTCGTGGTAGCCATGGACCAGTAGCTGGGGCTACCAAAGTAGATACAGCGCCTCAGACTCACTTTTCTGCAAATGATCAACCAGGTACAGCTAGTGTAGCATCAAATCTTTGCTGTATGTTTATTGCTTTATTCTGATCGCTTTACAATATTAGAAATGGCGTTGGCAGAAACATACATCGAACTTTGAACTATGTCGAACTTCAAATTGTAAATGCAAGCTTCAAGAGAATTTTTCTTTCGACTTTGATTTCAAGGCTGTAATTGTCACAGTAAGTTTGCAATCAGGTTCTTTATTCGCGATGGGTTGTAAATTGGAGGCCAAACCTAGTACCATTGCATTTTATCCTTTTTCTTGTTGCCTTTTCCCAATTCCATTTTTTGGAGTTTAACAATAAAGAACCGTCTTTCTCTCTCTTCAGGATATCTGCCCGATCAACTCTCCAGGGAGTTCAACCATACAGTTCGCAACTTACCTCCTCTCGTTTATCGTCTACTTCACCTTATATCCAGAGCTGCCTTGCTTTTCGGTTTTTCGGTTTGCGAAAAGGAGCATATCCCTGTGAGGCTTTCAGGACTACCAATAACACCTAGAGAAGCTTCTTTGACTTTGACGAATATTGTTTACGAAGACTTCGACGCTTTAAACCACTTGCTGGGACAGGGAAACGAAATTACTTGTCTTTTACTGGATTATCTTTTGCCATTCCTTGCGGATTTGCCTTCGCCCGGCCTTTTTCAAACTTCTGATCAAAGAATGCAATGGGAAATGGGCTTCAGTGAGATGTGTGCAAGGAGAATTTTGATAAATTCGAGAGGCGTTGCTTTGGCACATAAAGACAGGCTCCTTCAAAATAGCAAAATGAGAGAGTTCGAGAGGCTACTGGTAGAAACTGATGTTGATCCTAATAGACCTTTTGTTGCAAACCTTTTGCGATATACCATCGAACCCAGTTTAGAAAAATTGCAGATAGACATCTTTTCGGGCCGCCCTGGCATGGGGTGCCCTTTTTTGAAAGTTTTTTTTAATCATAAAGAAAATTTGGGAAAAATTCAACAGATTATACCGTTGGTGGAATGGGCAAAAGTTCTTCATTCCCGATTGTCGCACAGTTTGACGAGACTGAAAGCTGTTCAAATGACAGTTTTTGAGTTCCTTAGGAAATCAGCTGACAGGTATATATCATATCATATCATGACCTTTTTCCAAACTTATATTTCTACTGAAATGGTGGTGTTTTTAATTTCTTGATAATATGAACCCAGAAAAATATTGTAAGGCTAGTTTTTTGTTTCCTTCTGAGAAATTTGAGCCCAAATCCACTACGGAGTGCAAGAAAAAACTAGGAATAACGATGGTATTTCAACCAATTTTTGCGTTTCCAGTGACGTCGTTATTGAAATGTTTCCACACTTTATGAAACAATCCAGAATTAAAACCGGAATCCTGACTTAACCAGACTCCTCCTTATCCTGACTCCTCTTATCCTCCTCCCCTCTTCTCCTCCTCCTTCCTTTTTTTTAATTCTTTGTTGGATTTCCAGATCTCAGCTTGAAGAAATCTTTGAAAAGTTTGCCTGTGCTTGGAACGATCTACGAACAAAAGTTCGGCGCTTCAGATGTCGCGAATTTACCGAAAACGAGATTCCAGAAATGAGCTTGGCTCGACCTCTGGCTTTGTGCTTAATGGAAACGCGAGACAGTGGAGCTTATCTTTGTGGGATGCTGGAAATGCTGGCAAATCTTCAAAACATTTTTCTAGAAGAAGTCGAAGCTTTGAAGCAGCAGGACGGTCTGTGCCCTCTTTTGGCTACCAGAGAAGAAGGAATGGAACCTACACGAGGGCAGATTCGTTCCATCCCCGCCCAAATGAGCACAGTGAGTTTAAAAATGGAGGTTCAATTGTAGCTAAGGAGAGTAAAAATTGTGTAGTCTAGAAAGTTTATGCGTTGTTTTTATTGATCCGGTGTGCTTTAACTTCTATTTTTATTCTTGTTCAAGGTTCACCCCAGAGGTCTTGTTTTTTGTTTCAGTTTGTCCGATGTGTGTCTGAGAGAAGATCGTATTATAATTTTGCAGACGAAGACGGTAGTGGTTTACAATGAGGACTGGGCAGAAGGATTAGTGCGACAGAGGAGTATGGCCGGTTTGGAATACGGTTGTGGATTTGGGTTAAGTTTTGATTTTCAAGGCATAAAAAACCAGCTGGCGCGGCGACTGGTAGTGGGCAAATGTCATCTTGATGTTGTGAGTTCCTGAGACCCTTTGTTTATCCAAATACTCTCCGATAACATTCTGATGACTTTTGTCATTTTCGTCTTCAAAAATGCCAGATAAGAAATGTGCTTCATTCGAGGAACAACATTGGTTTCATTCACGCGTTGACACATTTAGCTTTTGTAATTACCGGCAATTGCTAATAAACCCTCGTACAAAAAGAATTAGAATGGAGGTAAACATAATGCAGGTCCAGAAGGATGATTTTGACTTTTTTTTCATTTTCACATATTTATGTCAAAAGTGGGGAGTGGCGTTGGGATATCCGAAACTTTTTGGTGTCTTTTCACTACATCTTAGTTGTTCACATTCACGAACTAGAAATCAGTTTAATCTCACTTCGCGAGAAAAGGAATTTTTCCTGCGTAACATAAGGTTTGAATTCAAATCATGCCAATGGAATTTGTAGAAATGTGAACTTATATGTAAACAAGGGGTTAATGTGTAGCTACACGCCTAATTTAATTTTGTAAATACAGAGGGATGAGCTAAATTTTGTCCCATGTCGGCATGATGACATGCTGGTAAGCTTACTTGGTGACATCTCCACTGTCGGTTTGAATTACCATACTGTTAACTTCGAATAACCGAACAACCTTTAAAGATCAGATTTGGCCAAAGGTGATTTTTGGGCGTCACGTTTTCTGTAGTCTGGCCCTTCCTCCCGACATGTGGAAAACCAATCTGTCGATTTGAACTTTCATGTGTTCAGTTAACCCGGTTTTGAACTTTTCGGCATTTTTGAACAGTTTTAAAACCATTGAACTCGGTGGATATAGATGTTTGTCACCCGGGTTCTGTTGTTTTTACAAGAGTCTGACATTTCATATCTTCTGTTCATTAACAACGCCACTTTTGAGCCACGGTTTGACAGGGTGATCTTCAAGAATTTCCCTACGAAGGGGAGTCTTTCAGTCAACACGCGGAGGTTCTTTCAGTTGTCGGAAGTAAAGTTACCCAGGGAACTCTCAAAGAGGAGAACATTCGAGCTATTTCTGTTCAAGTGGAAGACGCCGGTATTGGTGTGGGTAGTGTTTTGGCTTCTCTTCACATTTGCCTCGGATATCTCGAAAAGACAGGTGGCGATCCCTCAGAACCTATCGTGGATTATGCGGAACGCTGGCTCGACAAATCCGTATTGTCGATGTTCGACTCGACTTCTCTGAGAAATGTGCAATTGCGCCACATAGTTTGCCTCTATGAGGGTTTGGAAGATGTGCTCTCTCAATCCATAGAAGTAAGTACCTTTTTCCTCTTTTAAGTAGTTTTTCCCTCTTGGTAAAAGTTGTCGTGGAAGCTGTCTTATTTGTGAAAATGTGTGTTCCTTTTGTTGTTTTTAGTTGCATACTTCCCAAGGTCTTATGTACCAGATATAAGCAAGTGCTTATCACCAGGAGTTTTATTTCAATTATACTTCGAATTCGTAAAATAGCTTGATAATTTTTTCCCATCATGTACAGTTCTCAAATGCAAATTAGGGAACCCTCTTACAAGTGTAAGAGGGAAATGTTGGAGAGAAGATAGGATAGTGCTCTCATTTTGCCTTCCGAAATGTCACGCAGGAGTTTGTCCACGCTAATTTCCAAAAGCCGTTAACGGAGGAAGTGGAGATAGAACTCAAGAAGGTAGTGACCTTTGAAAACCTTAAAAAAGGGAAAGGGAAAGCAATTTCAGAAACTCTTCAGGCAATCCAAGCCGATGTATTTGCGAGTGTCTTGCGACGTTTTATGTTCCGATACTTGGCCTTTGAAAATTTCAAAGGCAAAGACCCTTTGAAACTGTATCTGGTCGACAATCGAATCGCGAATTGGCCTTTAGAATCTCCTGACGTGGACGATCTGGAAGATCTTCTCCCAGATTCGCTCCTACTTGAACATTCCTTTGAATGCTATCGGTTTTTGAGGCGTGAATCGACATAAACACGGTGAGAAAATTTCTATTTCCTTTTTTATTTTCTAATTTGAGTAGTTTCTTAGTTGTCATACATACCCAAGAGCAAGATTCTGCAAACCTGTGCAATTTTGGCAAACGAATGTTCGTTTGTTTTTCATGAAGTCCAGTTTTTTTTTCCTTTTATGTTTGTCCCAGAGGTGTTTGAAAAGAAGGCATGCGTGGCCTCAGCTAATCTCCACCGTAAATTTTACTGAACGTAATGATATCCTTTTATATATTTTTTTGCTCTTTTTGTTTTTTGTTCTGAATATTAATATAAATTCGATGCTTTTGTGGAGGACAGGTGCACTTTTTTCATCAAACACGGTGCGAAGTTTACAAATCTTTGATACTCAAGGTTGTGGTTTTAGAAGTAGAAGTGGGACAGACTTACTATCTGGTCATTTTACATAATGTAGTGACTTCCTTCTAATCAGTCTTTCCTTTTAAATAGTCTTCATATGCGATAGTGTATATAGTTCTATGCTGATGAGATGTACAAAGTTTGTAAATAGTGTGAAGTTGTAAATAGTCAACTAAATCCGTAGTTCGAAGAGTTCACTTTCCCAGGAATGTTAGGATTGGAGACTTGGAAACTAAACACTTTTACGCACCACACTTCTTGTAAAATGCAATTTTGACCTCTTTTTCGGTCTTATCTTTTCTGTTGATTGTTTGTCATGGCTCCGGTTTGGCTTGAGCCGTTTGAGAAGTTTGAATCGTTATGAACATAAAATTTGCGAAAAGATAGAAATTTCAGCGAAATTTCAGCGAGTTTTTTATCTAACTGGTTGAATACAAAGTAAAGAAAGCAAATGTATATTGGTATATCTGTTTTTTTTGCTCTAGTTCTTAACAGATCATACAGATCGTACTTTGTACGACCTAATGACTTTGTAAAACTACATGAAAATGCATTGCTATCATACAAAAACTATTAGTGCTGAACTTTCAGGGCCTCGTTGTGCTTGCTACTTCAAACTTTAAGAGTTTTAGTGTTTCACTTTATTGCGTCTAAATTGATATTCTGACATTGTCCAAATTAAAGTACACGGAGTAAAAGCACGACTTGTAAATAAATGTAGTGTGTGATAAGTGAGTGTGCAATAAGAGAAAGAGAACAGTTTATACACTTTGTTAACTCTATTCCATGTCTATCGACCTTTTTTTCGGTGATTCGCAGAAAGACAAAAAGTGGATAATTGATTCTGGTGCGTCCCATCATGAAAGGATTCTTTACCAAGAAAAAATCACAACAAAACACGAGAAAGTTGGTATAAGATTATGAGTGGGTTGGAGAAAAGAACCAATTTGTTGACCACATCAGATCCACGTTTTATCCGATACACCATTAAAACCCCTTTCCTTTCATATATAACAAATGTCACACAAAACAACTGAAATCAAAAACAAAAAAACTGTAGAAAAGCTCGCGGATAATACACCGGTTTAAATCTAAAAATAATCTTAAAACTACTCATTCCCCGTTTATATACAACGATAAAACTAAAGGAGCTATCAGTTTTGTTTTACAAAAAACATTATTTCTTAAAGCTAGGTTAAAAGTGATTTTTATTTTAAAAACTCCACCGTTTGGCGACTCGTTTCTGAGAGGGAGAGGGAGGCGTATAGCTAGAGGGAGAGGGAGAGGGAGAGGGAGAGGGAGTGGGAGTGGGAGAGGTAGAGGGAGGAAGAGAGGGAGAGGGAGGGAGAGGGAAAGGAAGAGAGGGAGAGCTAGAGGTAGAGGGAGAGGGAGAGACGTCCCAGGAAAAATTGCTTGTATAACAAATCAGATCTAAAAGCCATTTGGGATTTAAATCAGATCTACAAGCCATTTGGAATTTCCCTTTTTCTTTTTTTTACTTTTTTTAAAAGAATAACCAGAAAATTTTGCCAAAAAAAAAGGCGGTCGCATTTTATCGTCTCCGACTTTGTGTCTCCACATCTTCCAAATATCTCACCACCTTCACAAAACAACAAACAAGCTAGCATTAAGAAAAAAAAAAAAAAAAAAAAAAAAAGCTCCAAAAAAAAAAATTAACAACCCAACCAGCACCACTACACCACTATTAGCGGTAAGGATTTATTAGCGTTGATGCGAATTTAGAATATATGATACCAAATATCATATTGCAAAGACATATTATAATCCTGACATATTGTAGTCCACTCTCTTCAATAGTGTTTTTAAAACTATTTTGGGATATTTGGCCAGAAAAGTCACGACTAAATTAGTGTTTTTCACTCTAATAACGATGGAAGGTGTACCGTTGTAAGTTATTCACTCGATAAGAAATAATCCCATTTCAAACCACTCTATTAAGAGGTTTGAGGGGGTTTTCTCCCCTCTTTTATTGGATCGATTTTCACAGAAAGCAACAATTACGTTTTTTAATGACCATGTTTAAAAACTTAACCCAAAACATTTCGCTTTCACTTTTTGGCCGATTTTCACAAAAACAATCAGCGAAACCGTGTTTGAAAACTTACTACTTTTCTTTTTGACCCATTTTTATAAAATCAACCACGAGTTAATGAAAAACCATGTTTGAGAACTTACACAACCTTTTCTTTTTAACAGATTTTCACAAAAACCATCAGAATGTTTACAAAAACACGTGTTTGAAAACTTTGAAAACTTCTGTTGCCTTTTCTCTTTGACAGATTTAACGAAAACAATCACTGACTTCATGAAAAAATGTGTTTTAAAACTTACATCGGCCATTTTCAACCTCTCTTCCCTTATGGAAACAGTACAAGCAAACCAAAAAAAAAAAAAAAAATACTTACATCGGCCATTTTGGGTCTCTCTTCCCTAAAGGAAACAGTACAAACAAGGGCGATTTTTGCCATCATCTCCGCCTGAACCTGGTCGTATTCTCCGTTGAGTCGAGGATCCATAATTTGTTCATAATCGCCTTTTTAGAGAGTGCTGATGGGCCTGCAAAGATATATTATACCCATTTTTACCTGTTTATACCCAACTGTATGCACCGGTTTTTTTTTTTTTCATTTTCATTTTCATTTTCTTTTTTTGGTGTTTTTTTTCAGATGTTTTTTCTAACTTTAATAAAAGGACCAACGAAAAAGAAAAAAGAAAAAGAATAATAGTAAAAAAAGGTCCCCTTATTAATTATTACCCAATCGGTGATATATCGAGGATTTCTCGCTTGAGAAGCCGGTTTTTGACCCGACAAAATCTCCAAAAGAACGACGCCATAGGAATAAACGTCAATCGCCTCGGTTACTTCTCCAAAACGAATATATTCCGGAGCAACATAACCTTCGGTTCCCATAATCGCCGTAACTTCAAAGGGCTCAAACTGACTTTGACCGTCCGGAACAAGGTTTTGCCGAAACCAAAATCTGCAACCTGGCGACAAAAATGCACCACCCAACAGTCAGCTCATATTATTCTACTCTCCCTGTCTTCCTCTCTTTCTTTCTCTCTCTCTCTCTCTTCATCTCTCTCCCCTCGCTCCCTCCCTCTTGTCTCTCTCTCTGCTCTCTCTCTCCCTCTCTCTCTCCTTCACTCCCTCAACTCTCTTTCCCACTCTCTCTTGCTCTCCTCCCTGACACTCCCTCCCTCTTTTTTCTCTCCCTCTCCCTCTCCCTCTCTCCCTCTCCCTCTCTCCCCCTCCCTCTCCCCCCTCCCTCTCCCCCCCTCCCTCTCCCCCCTCCCTCCTCCCCCCCCTCCCTCTCCCCCCCCTCCCTCTCCCCCCCCTCCCTCTCCCCCCCTCTCCCCCCCCCTCTCCCCCCCTCTCCCCCCCTCTCTCCCCCCCTCTCCCCCCCCTCTCTCCCCCTCTCTCCCCCTCCCCCCCTCCCCCCCTCCCCCTCCCCCTCCCCCTCCCCCTCCCCCTCCCCTCCCCCTCCCCCCTCCCCCCCTCTCCCCCTCTCTCTCTCTCTCTCTCTCTCTCTCTCTCTCTCTCTCCTCTCTCTCTCTCTCTCTCTCTCTCTCTCTCTCTCTCTCTCTCTCTCTCTCTCTCTCTCCTCTCTCTCTCTCTCTCTCTCTCTCTCTCTCTCTCTTCCCCTCCCCATTTCCTCCTCGGTCTCCATCCCTCTAATCAATTTTATAACTTAAAAAGAACAATAGAAGTCTGCCACTTGGCAACCATCCGCCTTTTTTTTTCACGCCACAGGTTTTCTAAGTTATTTCAAGGTTTTCCTGAGTTTTTTTGATTTTTTTTTGGGTGTTCAGGGTTTTTGGGTTTTTCCCTTCTTTTTGTTTTTGTTATAGACGGGACGATAGAGAGGTTGCAAAATAGGAAAAAAAATTGTTTTTTAGTAGGCATGAGATTGCAAGGATTTAAATTTTTTGGAGTAGTTTTCACCAGGTCTGGATTTTTTTTGGAAAAGTTTTGTAAAGGGTTTCAAAAGTTTTGAAAATTTTTGAAAACGTTGGAGGTTTTGGAAAGGTCTTGAAAAGATTTGCAAAGGAGTGAAAAGACGAAGAAACAATATGAGAATTTTTGAAAAGGCAAAGAAGTGAAAAGTTGGAGAAATTGAAAAGATGAAACAGTGAAAACACTGAGAAATGAAAAATCGAAGAAACGAAATGACGGCGATACAAAAAAACGAAGAAACGAAAAGCCCTTTAACGAAGAAATAAAAATATGAACAAACAAAAAGATGAACAAATGAAAAGATGAAGGAAGGCATAAATGAAAAATTACTTGAGGCTCAAATTTTTCGTCGAGCAAAATGTTCGCCGATTTGACGTCCCGGTGAATAATAGGAGGGACACAAAATTCGTGTAAATACTTAAGTCCTTCTGCGGCTCCTTTCGCAATTTTGAATCTCTGAGCCCAAGTGAGAGGAGGTTGTAGAGGATCTGAAAAAAGAAAAACAGGACAAGAAAACCGTTTAAAACAGCAAAAAAAAACAAAGAAAGGGAAAAAAAAAACTATGGAATGAGGAAACGGAAAATAGAATAGGAGTAAGAATAGAAAGGAAGTTGGGAATATGGTACTACATTTCATATGCCAAATAAAAAATAAGAATAGGAGAAGAGTTAAGCCTTTAGTCGACTTTCGATTCAGAAATGACTATGGAAATAAAACAATGGAGAAAAACAAAGTTACAAAGACATCTCACTACAGTTTAAGTGTATACAAATATTATTGATTCGATAGGAAAATGTGGATGTTCTATTTGTAAAAGTTTTTTGATGCAAATGATCAAGAAATGCAAATTTCTTGGAGCTTCTAAGAACTTTGAAAAACCCCATTCCAAAAAAATTCCTCTGACCAAAAAATGTTGCAGAACTCTTCATCAATTCCAAACTATAAACCTTTAATTCATTCAAAACTTGGTTTACTCACTGAAAATTACTTTATTCATTGAAAATAAGTTTATTCATTGAAAATTAGTTTTTTCATTAAAAATTAGTAAGTTAGAAAGAAAAAGAAAGAAAGAAAGAAAACACACACACTGAATTTAGTGTGGATTTCAGCGGAAAGATACATGATATAAGAAAACCTCTACACAAGCCACACTAAATAAAAATTCAGGGTTTGGAGTTTATTAGGGATTGATAAACTCACCCCTTAATTTACCGTCCAGCGAACCGTTCGGCAAAAAATCGAAAACCAAAAAACAACTATCTCCCGCCAAACAACTTCCTTTCAACTGGACCAAATTTTTGTGAAAAACTTTCCTCACCACTTTAATCTCGGTCAAAAATTGAGCCCAACCGTTTCGATCTCCTACAATTCCTTTCAATTTTTTAATCGCCACTTGTTGCCCTCTTAAATATCCGAGATAAACCGTACCACAACCTCCCTCTCCTAATACTACATTTTTCGAAAAATTGTCGGTAGCCTCCAAAAGTTCCTCGAGACTATACTCTTGCTCCAACATGTCCATAAATTTCCCTCTCGAGGAGTCGACATTAGGAAAGGGAGAGGGAGAGGGAGAGGGAGAGAATCCGGGTGCGGAAACGATTCTCTCTATACCATTTTCATGGGAGAAGATTCTGTTACTATTACTATTTGAACCAACTAAAATATTGGGTGCCGATTCCACTTTCAAAACACCTATCCACCCCAAGCGAAAGACGGTATGAAGGTAAGAACGTAAGAGAAGGTGAGAAGGTAAGAGAAGGTGAGAAGGCAGAAAGGTAAGAGAAGGTGAGAAGGTAAGAGAAGGTGAGAGGTAAGATAAGGTAAGAGAAGGTAAGAAGGAAAAGTAGGTGAAAAGGTAAGAGAAGGTAAGAAGCAGAGAAGGTAAGAAGGACGAGAAGGTGAGAAGGTAAGAGGAGATAGAGAAGGTGAAAAGGTAAGAGGAGGTGAGAATG
>JBBHKE010002322.1:0-7500 GCA_037447655.1 Zygnema cylindricum
TTTTTTTTTTTTTTTTTTTTTTTTTTTTTTTTTTTTTTTTTTTTTTTTTTTTTTTTTTTTTTTTTTTTTTTTTTTTTTTTTTTTTTTTTTTTTTTTTTTTTTCTTTTTTTTTTTTTTTTTTTTTTTTATTTTTTTTTTTTGTTTGAGCTTATGATTTGTCTCGCTTTTCTATTTTTGAAACTCTCTTATTCTTTTTTCATCTCATACTTTTTTTTATCGCACAATTTTATTTTTTTTAATTCACAAAATGATTCTAAAAATGTGAATAACAATTTTTTTGTTTTCATTTCAATGCAGATGGTTTAAAAAAAATTATATTTTTGGGATTTTTTTGTCCCTTTCGTAAGATTTTTTAGGTCTTTTTTTAGGGTTTTTGTGGTTCCTTTCTCCCATGTTTTCTGCTCAACTCAATCGTTGTTTTCTTTTCCTTTTTCTTTTTCTTTTTTTATTTTTATTTAATCTGTCCTTTTTTTTAAATATCTTCCCTTATTTTATTTTCTTTCTTATCTCAGTGCAATATGGCGTATGTTTTGTGGATTTTAGCCCAAAACTTTCAGGTGAGAACCCGTTCCTTTTTTTTTTCTTTTTCTTTTTCTTTTCTTAGTATTTTTGAGGTGTTTATAGAAATGATTCTAATCAAAAACCAAAAACCAAAAATCATAACCAAAACCATAATTGAAACCGAAACCAAAACCATTTACAACAAAAAAGTCAAAACTGCTTGTCGCTTGAGAAAAAAGGTTTAATACTAATTGTAGGATGTGTCTTTTGAACACTAATGTCCACACTTTTATAAGTTGTGAACCTATCAAATCTGAAATTCTATGGGGTCCATTTCCCCACAGAATTCGCAGATCTAAAGAAGCTTATCTAGATAGTGCCGACTCCAAGTTGATACAAACCCAAATGACTGACACCCTGACAGTCAGAAACCCAATACAGCTTCACCCTTGTGAAAGACGACTTTTTGTGTGCTTAGTTCCCCTCAGTTCCCCAACAGAATGCAAAGTTAGAATATGAGTATTTGGACACATTCCCCCCCCTTTGACTTTCCCTTAGAAATACCGTCACTCTGGCAGGCAAAAACTCTGACCGACTACACCCCTGTGTAGCCTGGACTCCCCAAAGTCCGCAGCAAAAGGAATCACTGAATTTGCTCCCTGAGCAGTTAGTTATGGTTGGCCAAAGATGGCTTATAAATATAAAAGGTCACCTAGAGAGAGGCGCCTCAAACACGCTAAGTCCCTAAACTCCTACGCACAGCTACCTACTATTGTACCCTAAACCAATAAAAAGAGTGTATAGTACAAGAAGGTACAGTGGTCGATTGTACTTTTTGTACGGCCATTGTACAACATGGCCTTCTAATCGACACTTGTCAGCTTGGGAGCCATGGTTCCTCCTCCCATCATTTTCTGCGTCCAATGATGTGGCGCCACGCGGCACAGCGCGCCGCTATATCCGAAAGCCGCCAAAGATTCACTCGGGTTTGGTGGCGGCGGCGGCGACGACTTCCGTCCGATCATATATTTTACACGGTTAGATTCGCGTCCGCGAGCGCCGTAGTCTATATGTGTCGTTTCGTCAATTTGGTATGTTTAAGTGAAAGTGACGTTGCGTAATTTATTAATTAAATATTGAACCACATACGTGTATCGTTTCGTTAACGCCTTAATGGATAAGGCGTACGTCCACATTTTTCTGCAAACCTAGGTTCAAATCCGGTCTAGGGCAACATTTTGGTCATCTATCAGTCTGTCTACCTGTCTGTTTGTTTCTTTCTGACTATGGGGGCACCCATGGTGAATCTCTCTCTCTCCTCTCTAGAATTTAAATTAAAAAGTGAATATTAATTTCTTCTTTTCAACACTCCCCTTAATTCTTAGTCAACTTTTAATTTAACTCACACTTAATAACAAAAACAACAAAACAAAACAAATCTATATATTTTATTATAATTTGTTTTCTTTGTCTTTTTCTTTTCCCCTCATAAAACTTTAAGTTAATACCTCCGTGTTTAAAGAAGTGTATTAGATGAGCAGAAATAAACATTGCATCTTGCTGATCACACATTTTATTTTGCATGCCGCTTTTCATAAATCCGAGCTCTTAGAACAAGGATTTTATCCACCTCATCCCTTTTTCATTCGAGCAAAATTCAATTCCCAGCTTGCAGTTCCAAAAGCCAGCCCCATCCCCAATCTGCAACACATACCCTGATGCTAACCCTTTTACAGGCACATCTTCAGAAGTGACATCACACCAAGTAGTGATGTCAAATCCACCCTCCCCCAAATTTATCCAAAAACCACTAATCTTTACTAAAGTTCTCATAAATTCTACATCTTTTCCACTTAAATGATTATCTATGATAATTACCCCATTTTCTAATTTTTCCCCATTTCCCCCTTTCAGATCCATATGAGTTTTTTCACTATCACTTTTCATTGTGATTCCTAAAATATATTTCTCCTCCCTTAAACCTTTCATTAAATTTTCCTTTTCTCCTCTATCCTTTGAAGCCCCCTTTAGATTTACTTTTCCCCTTTCCTCGGAATCCGTTGAAGTCTCCTCTTTCGACCAGTTTTCTGTCTCCAAAATATCTATGAAAATATCCTCAATATTTTGATTTTTCCCTTTTTCAATTATGGATCCTAGATTTGACTTTCTCATTTCTAAGTCATACACTCTACATTCCTTGACATCCTCGTCATGTTTAACTCCCTCAAATACCTTCTTTCTCTTTACTTCCCTTATGCCTTCAAAACCACACTGTTGCCTTCGTGGAATTTTTGTGTGCTTTTCTCTCTTCTCCATACTACCTATGTGGAGAAGTTCTTTAATGTCATCATCTTGTTTCTCCTCTTCCCCTTCTTCCTCCTCATTCACATTCCAATTTCTATTTTCTTCCAACCAAGGGCATTCCGCCATATAGTGACCTGGTTCCCTACAAAATAAACAAAT
This sequence comes from Zygnema cylindricum, assembly GCA_037447655.1. Classification (NCBI taxonomy): domain Eukaryota; kingdom Viridiplantae; phylum Streptophyta; class Zygnematophyceae; order Zygnematales; family Zygnemataceae; genus Zygnema; species Zygnema cylindricum. The sequence goes on from JBBHKE010002322.1 coordinate 2,965, forward strand.
TCTTCCTTTCGAAGCCCCCCTTTCTTTTCCCCTTCCCCTCTTTCCTCCGAAGTTTCGATAAGGTTTATCTTTATCATGCTTCTGCCAGTCACCTCTATTCCTCTCATCAGTGACTCTATTCCTCTCATCATGCTTCCGCTAGTCAATTCCTCTCATCAGTGACTCTATTCCTCTCATCATGCTTCCGCTAGTCACCACCAGTTGTCAGTACATTCAGCCTGTCACTTCCCCTACGAAACTCCAAAGTGCTTTCCCTCTCAAGTATCATCCCCATGGTAGTGCTCCAATTCCATGAGGAGTAATCCATTTCATGCATACGGTTAATGATGTTTTCGTACTTATCTGGAAGTTTCATGATTAGTGTGTTAATATTTCTCACCTCAGATTCTACATATCTTGAACTAGCAAACTCAACATATAATGCAGCAATATCATTGCAAAACTCTATCATTCTACCGCCTTTATAAACATAAGCCTCTATTTTCTGTTTTACTATCTGCTACCTCTGTATAGTCTCACTCTTATAAGTCTTAATTAGTGTTTCCTATATTTCTGAAGATTTGGTTAAGGCTATAAGAGTGATAGCTGTGGACTTAGACACGTTTCTAAGTATGAGATGTTTTGCTATAGTGTTTTTATACTCCCAAATTTTACTGTCATTTTCTTCAGTTTTTGGTTTACTTATCACTCTTACAAGTGGCACTGTAGCCGAGAGCCTAGCACCCCTCACCACAGGTGTTCCTTTACCCTTCTCCCCTTTTTTCCCTTCCATGGCAATGACTTTCCTTTCACCTTCCGTTGCATTTGAGCTCCGGTTGGTTTTTTGGGAAGCCCTAGATGAATCTCCATAGTGAGTTCCACCAAAGCTTGGTGGCGGACACCTCACTTGTCTTGAAACAATTCCCCATAAGTGCTTTTCGAAAAGCAATCCCTCTATCATAAATCCCCAATAAGTGAAGTCTAAATCCCCAATAAGTGAAGTATGTTCCATCAAACATAGGCACCCTGAAAGGTAGGCCCATAACTTGAAATTCTATGGGGTCCATTACTTGAAATTCTATGGGGTCCATTCCTCCACAGAATTCGCAGATCTAAAGAAGCTTATCTAGATAGTGCCGACTCCAAGTTGATACAAACCCAAATGACTGACACCCTGATAGTCAGAAACCCAATACAGCTTCACCCTTGTGAAAGAAGACTTTATGTGTGCTCAGTTCCCAAACAGAATGCAAAGTTAGAATATAAGTATTTGGACACATTCCCCCACTTTCCCTTAGAAATACCGCCACCCTATTAGGCAAAAACTCTGACCAACTACACCCATGTGTAGCCTGGACTCCCCGGAGTCCGCAGCAAAAAGAATCACAGCTAGTTTTGGCTTGCGAATGATGGCATATAAATACAAAAGGTCACCCGGAGAGAGGTGCCTCAAACACGCTATGTCCCTAAACTCCTACTCACAGCTACTTACTACTTTACCCTAGACCAATAAAAAGAGTGTATAGTACAAGAAGGTACAGTGGTCGATTGTACTTTATGTACGGCCATTGTACAACATGGCCTTCTAGTTGACACTTGTCAGCTTGGGAGCCATGGTTCCCCTTCCCATCATTTTCTGCGTCCAATGATGTGGCGCCACGTGGCACAGCGCGCCGCTATATCCGAAAGCCGCCAAAGATTCTCTCGGGTTTGGCGGCGGCGACGACTTCCGTCCGATCATATAATTTACACAAATAGATTCTCGTCCGCGAGCGCCGTAGTCTATATGTGTCGTTTCGTTAATTTGGTATGTTTAAGTGAAAGTTGCGTAATTTATTAATTAAATATTGGACCACATACGTGTATCGTTTCGTTAACGCCTTGATGGATAAGGCGTACGTCTACATTTCTTCGCAGACCTAGGTTCGAATTCGGTCTAGGGCAACATTTTGGTCATCTATCAGTTTGTCCGCTTGTCTGCTTGTTTCTTTCTAACTATGGGGGCAGCCATGGTGACTCTCTCTCTCTCTCTCTCTCTTTTCTCTAGAATCTAAATTAAGAAGTGAATATTAATTATTTCTTTTCAACAAAATCCAATTGAATTTTGTCCTATCCATAAAATCGTGTAAAATTCTTTATTCATCGAGGCTGTTGATTGAGTGAAGTACGTCAAAATCCAAAGAAAAAAACCTAGAGAAACCTCGCAAACTCTAAACTAACCCTTGTCAAGGGAAAAAAAACAAAATTACAGGAGACCGTGAATTGTTGTTAGTGTTAATAACACTAATTTGATGCTCGTTTTTTTTGCTACCCAACCACAAAATAAAGTTAATAACAGTGATTTGTTTTTATTGACCTCTAATTCGATAAGCGTTTGAAACTCCTCCACGTCCCTTAGAGCTTTTTTTAGAAAGAATAACATAAAAATAAACCTCAAGCTTTTAATGCAAATAGCGATTCGCGGTGTACATCAAATTATGACAATTGTCACTTGTAGTTTTACTAAACATTCAACCCTTAGGATCCACGATCACCTCACATTGCTTTCCGTACCTTTTGTACAGTACACCGTCTATCGCAATTAGTGTTAATATATTTTTTTGCCACTTAAAACCATCTTTTCTCCGTACATACTTGTCCATTTTTTTATTGGAGACCGCCAATCGGAAGGTGAGAATCTTACCTTTCAATCGCAACCATTGGATTAACAATCCGACATGTATATACGGAGAAAAGATGTTATAAGAGGCAAAAAAACATATTAACACTAATAGCGATAGACGGTGTACTATACCGTACGTTTATTTACTACTATTGCTTGCGGCCGGTTGTAACAGTGAAACTATTTAACAATAACATTAGTACTACATTTATATTTTGGACAAAATTAACGCCCAAAGTGATAAAACTACAGGATCGTTGCACTCAAAAATAAATCGTACAGAAATAATATGCACAGCGGAAGCTTAACACAAACAGTCTCACAAACTCACACCAAAGTACATCGACCAAATATATATTTATTCAGCCGAAGGCTTTTCATTTTCCTTTACAAAACTCTCACTCTTACTCTCACTCTTCTTACTCACTCACATCTTCTCACTCACTCACTAACTCTCACTTCTCCACTTACTTTAACTTACTTCTCTCTTTCATTGCCCGCATCCACTCATCAAAAGTAAAACGAGGACCGGGCTCAACACTGGTACCACTGCCACTGGCCCTATTCTGACTGAAGGGATCCGGAGGAAGAGATTCTTCGGACTTAGGAAAAAAACCGGGTCTGTCCCCTCCAAAGCCCCCTCCAAAGCTGAGTTCCCTTTCACTAGGCTCACGAGAAGGAACCTCGGGGGATCGCTGCTCCTCCGAAGGCTCCGGTGTAAACCTTTGACCGACAGCTGAAGAAGGAGTGCCTTTCTTCTTCTTCCCCATCCTGCCGAACCTCACACACTCTTAACTGGGAGCAAAGCCTGCTCCGATACCAAATGTAAAAGGATCACTAAATTTCACACGGCTTACAAAGTTATCGCACAGCGGAAGCATTCACCAATAATCACATAAAAAACATTCACAGATCACATCGGCCAATACACATTTATATTACCCGAAGCTTTTCTGTACATAATTTCTCACCCTTAATCTCTTACTAATCTCTTACTAAAATTAACCCAATCTGACTACTACCTTACCTTAGTATACAGAACACACAACAGACTTTAGAATACACGGCACGGAAAACGTGCCTCTCAAACACCTTACTACAATTCAACATCTGGCAGCAAGACTGAAACAGTGTGCTGGTCCGCACACGCGGTACCAAGCAACACTACGAACCAAAACAACCGTATAACAAACATACGTCCGTACCGAACGAACAAATATACGTGACGCGAACCGATACACAAAACTTAGACGCTAAATCGAACAGCAAACCGATTCGCCTAAATCCCGATTCCAACAATGTCCTAACACAAAGAAGTTTCGAGCCACAGTAGTTTTACTATTGAAGTCTTTTATTTTTTTTGGAGTTGCACATCGGCCGCGATATTTTTCGATTATACAACCCTTAGCTATTAGAGTTAGTGCATTATTAGTGTTATTTTTTTATTACGCTTAGCTACACTAAATTTGGTTTTGCAAAGTGGCTCATTATGGGCCAAGAGCGTTATTAACACGCTATTATGATTTTGGGTCAACCAAATTCTCACTTGACTAAGAGTGATTGACTCTAATAGTGATGGAAATGTAGAGTATTGTAAAATAGTTTTATCGTAATCCACGATATGTATCACAATATTCGAAACATGGTACATCATAAAGTACAAGCATGTGTACTTTTTTATAATGTACTTGTTTAAGTTAAATTATAAATTATAAATGGGTGTAATTCGAACCTTAAAAATTTCAAATTTTATCGAATTCGACGAGAAATGGTATGATTCATCCCTATTGTGGTCGATGTTGTAAGTACATTAACTTTCTGGCATTTTATGTAAAGTATCGTATTTTATGATGAGCTACATACGTTTGAATTTGTTGAGTATCAAGGATCGCGTT
>JBBHKE010002322.1:10000-33462 GCA_037447655.1 Zygnema cylindricum
TCCATGGTTGCTTTTTTTGTCCCTTTTAAAGTTAAGTTTTGGTAAAACAAATATAAACAAAATTATAATATTATAATTATTATAATATTATAGTATTATATGTATATAATTTCAATTTCATACAATTTTTTTGATTGGTTTTGGGTCGGATGTCATTCGATTGTTTCTTTATCTCTCCCTCTTCCCACATTTCTTCCTCTCTCTCTCCCCTTCCCGCTTCTCCCCCCCCCCCCCCATGCCCTCTTTCCACCATAACCCTCCCAATTGACCTCCCTTATTTCCCTGTCTCTCCCCTCTCCCCTCTCCCAATTCCCCTCTCCTCTCTCCCCTCTTCTCTACCTTCTCCCCTCTCCTCTCTCTCTTCTCTCCTTTGGTTCTCCTCTCGCCTCTCTACCCTCCCCGCTCCCCTCCCTTCTCCTCTCTTCTCCTCTTCCCACTACTCTCTCTTCTCTCCCTCCTCTCTCCTCCCTCTCTCCTCTCTCTACTCCCTCTCTCCTCCCTCTCTCCTCTCTCTACTCCCTCCCTCTCCCCTCTCTCTTCTTTCCCCTCCTCCCTCTCCCCTCTCCTCCCTCTCCCCTCTCCTCCCTCTCCTTTCTCCTCCCTCCTCTCTCCTCTCTCTTTTCTCTCCGTCCTCCCTCTTCTCTCTCCTCTCTCCCCTCTCCTCCCTCTCCTCCCTCTCCCCTTCCCTCTCCCACCTCTCCCCTCTCCCCCGCCTCCCCTCTCCTCCCTCTCTCCTCTCCCCCATCTCCCCTCTCCTCCCTCTCCCGTCTTCTCCCTCTCCTCTCCTCCCTCTCCTCTCCCCTCCCTCTCCCCTCTCCCCCCTCCCTCTCCCCTCTCCCCTCTCCTCCCTCTCCCCTCTCCTCCCTCTGGTGCCAAGTTTGTCATCCTCCTCCTTCTCCGGTGCTGTCATTTCCGTGGCATCCCTCTCACTCTAAGGTTCCTCTCCCTGAGAATGGTCCCCCTACTGTCTCCCCCCTTTATTGTGCGTCTTCCACTCTTGTTAACCCTTGATCCTTCCTTTCCTATCTCTCCCTCCCTTACCTAGGTCCTAACTTCCCCTCAATCCCAAGTCCTCAAAGGATCTTGACTCTTAATAGTCATTCTTTCTCTCATAACGCTCTCTCCCTTTTTTTCCCTCTCTCTTTTCTTACTGCTCTCTCCGTTCCTCCCTCTCTCCCCCCTCTCTCTCTCTCTCTTCCCCTCCCTGGCTCCAAGATTTTGGCTCCAAGATTCTATCTTTCCAAAAAGGCCAAAAATCTTAAAAGGGGAACGCCCATAGGTCTAAGAAAGCTTTTTGGGCCACAAGCTTTCTTAGACCTATGGGCCTAAGAAAGCTTCTCTTCTTTTCTTTTCTTTCATTAGTACTGTATGATGCATGGCTATATAGTACTATATGATGCTTGGCTATAAAGTAACCCTAATATTTTATCCTAGGATATATTCCCTCTAGTAGAGACATCCCTATATAACAGCTTGTCGGAGGAGGCAACCTCAAATAAAGACGTTGTAAAGACACATTGTTAGAGGCAAAAGATCGTGTTCCCACCTCCATAAGTGGAAGGGTGAGTCCATGGTTCATGCCCAAGGCTCCTAATGGAGTCATAGGAGGACCTCTCTCAATTGCGTAAGAGGTGGGAGGGGGGCGATTGGAGGGAATGGTGACACGTATGACTCCCAAATCCCTGATTGGCGCCCAAGAGGAGCTTGATTCCCTTTATCGAGCCTCGTCATTGCTCCTCCATCCTTGTAATTTGAAGTGTAATTCGAATCCTGCAAAAGAAAGAAGTATATGTATATAAGGGAGATATATATGTATATCTATTCTCCACTATTCTGGAGATATCACCAATTCCACTAAACGCAAATTGGAGAATCATGTTGACCTTTTTGAAAGTAACTGAAATAAAATGGGTGATCCGCTGCCTAAGGTTTATACTTCCCTATGTGTCCTATAGAGTTAGAGATCTAACCACTTCCCAACAAGCGATTATCGGTCTAATCCTCAGATCCAATGACTCTTGTCACCTAAGAGGCTCCATTCCAATAATCTCCATTAGTGTAACCTCAGATATCCCTCTACTTTTTCGTAGCTTTTTGTAACCTACCCTATAAAAGGGGTAGCCTCTATGGAGAGCGGCATCGCTTAGTCAGAGGCAACCATTCAACGACCACTCTCCTTACGCTGATTAGAGGGTGTTTTCCTCTCGGGAGGTTTACTCCACATTAGAGGACTCCTCGAATGTAGCCATTCGTCAAAAGCTCTTTCTTTCGAACTCTTTAGACGGTTTCGACAAAGATGTAAGAAATCTTCAAAGTTTTGTCCACGGAACCTAAGAGTCGTACTCCCGTCGGTAAACTTTGGAATCCAATATCAAATGGAAATACTCGACAATACATGCCAACACTACATTACCATCGCATCCATGTCGCAATCACCAAGGCATAGCTTAAAGAATACAAAAGTACGAGGCGTGGATTTCATTGCCTAGTTAATGGCAATAGAACTTTTGTGCAAACCAATCTCTAAGTAGGGATGTCCAAAACCTCTCTCATGTGACCACTCTTACGTCGATCAATCCCTATCTACATCCTAGGATTGCCAAACACGTGTGAACCTTTGTCTCACATGCATCTAATGAGTGGCTCTTGTGAGCCTCAACACATACTATTCCGTTGTTCAGGTGACCTAAGTTAGGTGGATTTGCCCTTGAAATTGTGACATGTCATTCGAATATGTAACCTACTCTACGTTGCCATCTGTATTACTTGTTGCCATAGTGTTTCCTTTGGAGTGACGTGTAACCTAGACATGACTGATGGGATTCGCCGATCAGGACATTCCTTAAGAGCCCCCATATATGTACAAGGAGCCTCGTCCTTGCGAAGGTCATGAATATGGTCCATTTTCCCTATCTGCGCGTGTCTACTGTTTGTATGAGGAAGCATTTGGTAACCTATCTCCAATGTGTACATCGCTCCTGCCGTGTAATTCAAAGAATTCAAAGACCGATGGGAGGTTTTCTACTCTGAGGCCTTCCGAAAAATGGTTCTTTAAGGTTGTTTTCAAGTCTTGGTGAGACCTTCGGAAAAATGGTTCTTTAACGTTGTTTTCAAGTCTTGGTGACTGTCTGAAATGCCCATAGGCTTTTGTGCTACCCTCAAGGTGCTTTTGAGCCTCATCACACTTTGATGCCCGCCTATCCCAATATTGAATGTTACGACTTGAGTGCCTCAATATTTCCCTTGCCGCTTATCATGGTTTTATGACCCGCAAGAGGTTCAATGCCCTATCACATGTGGACAATGTTTTTTTCGGGTCATGGTCTTGGGGAGATCGTCCATCTCTATCGTCGGATAGGAATCCACGTTGAATTCCACAATGCCCTTCGTATGTTTCTACATCCTACAATCGCTGGTTCTCGTTTGTCATGAAATCGACAACAACATTTTCAACACCTCGAGGATTCCTTCATAGTTGTCAAAATCCCTGATGTGCATTTGTCCCGCTCGATCTTTCCATGAACGTAAAGTCGAACTTGGTCATACAATGACCATCGCCTCCGTACCATTTACCACTTCGCTTTATTCCTCTAGTATATTCTATTCTTTCCACTCAAGGTCGTCCATTGATCCGGCGTCCCCTTACAATCTCGAATTCATCTTTCCAGATATCGTCATAACTTCTCAATTTTTTTCACCTCAAGTATACGGACCCGACCCATGTTGATCCTCCTTTCTTTCGTTGTCCCCTTTCGATCCTTACTAACCCTTTTCTGTCCGATACATCCAATTTCTTCCTTTTTTGGGTATTTAGGTATTTGGGCTTGACACCTCCCTTCTCATCTCCCTCTTTCTTCCTCTTCGTCTACAAACTTCCTCTCACATTACTTCCTCTCGCATTTCCCGTTACTTATTTTTCCTTTCACTCTCCCTCTTGCCCTCCTCTCTCTATTCCCTCCCTCCCCTCTTTATGTTTTCTTTCCCTTAGTTTGCAAACTTCATTTATTTTGTTTATGCCCTCTCCCTCTCTCTTTTTTCCTTTCCATCTCCCTCTCTTTCTCCTCTCCCTACCAGCATCTCATGAATCCCACTACCGCCACAAAAACTGGTAGGACACAAATATAAAGAGAAAACATAAAAAGGAGGTGGGAAGAAGCAACATCCACCAGAACGGAAAAAAAACGTGGTATAAAAGCAGGTGAAGGTCATGTTGTACCAAAAAAGAGCATGACTAGTTGTAATTTATACATCTTTATTTCAGTAAATAGGGGTAAAATAACTTAGAATATTTTCTAAGTAGTCTACTGTAATACTTACCCTAATTAGCGTTACAGTAGCAAAAAGTACAGTATAGTGTATTGTACTTTTGCAAATACACGTGTCGGCAAAAAAACGTATGCAGGTTTTTTTGGAGTGGCGCCAACAGTCAGCCATACGTGTCACGCAATTGACGATTCGATTCACAAGATCGGACGAACGGGATTTGAACCGGGTATTCCGGAAATATATGGTACAGTTCGACGGTACCATCGTCGATTGAATCTGTTCCAACGGACGCGATTCACTTGGGATCACAAGCGTGATTCACGAGGGACCCCAAGCGTGATTCGCGTGGGACCACAAGTGACGAAGCACTCAGGTGCTTCTTACTACACGACCATATTCGGCTGGACTTTAGCGATTACCGCTGACTAAGCATTTGGAACGTTTTGTGTACAGTTAGAACGTTTTGTGTACGGTTCAATATCTTTAAATATCTGAATAACATTGTTTTGTAGTTCAGTGGAATAAAAAATAGTGTTGCATTAATCAGGTTTTTAAAAAGTAATAATTAGGGTTTTGAGGTACGATGACGTACAGGTAGGATGCTTTGTCGTTAGTCAGGATAATAACCGTAGTAACGATTACCCAAATTAGTGTAGATCAATTGATACACACTGTGAGTATATAACTTAGGACTTAGCCAATTTTGTAGCATCCAGTTTTGGGAATATGATTTTATAAAAAGGCAGTTTTTGGGAAACTTCCATACATCATATCTTATGGTTTACTGAGTTTTTTGGGCTGCAATTTCGGGAATTGTCACTATACTGTATTGTGTATCACTGTGGCAAATTTTAGGCATATTGGCCTACTGAGTCATATTTTGTGTCAGATCAAAGTTGACTGTTGAGTAGGTACTTTGCTAGTTTCTGCTGTTTTCATGTCTACTTCCACTACTACTGTTGGTCCTCCTCCTGCAACGGTGGTTGTAGAACAACAAGTACTCGTGTGTATATTACAAGATGCGGAAACCTTAAATTGAAATCCCCTAAGACATCATGATCACGAACAAAAGCAAATCCTCACATCTTAACGAAAGTGCAATTAAAACAATGATCGAAGGTCACTTGAGAAAGCAATGCCAAGGGCTACAAAATGGCAACAACTCTTTCAATGGCGGTCCTAAACACCCATGATGTTTTAACATGAAGAGTTGTGTTTGCGAAATTTGGGTGGAGGAGGCAAGAGAGAGAAGGGGTACACATTTTCCCCAACTTGGTCACCCAATCAAAAGGATGCATCTGGAAATCTACGTTAAAGCAAAAACGTGTGTAATGGAGAGAGAAAAAAATGATAATTACAAACAAATGTCGTCGGACACGTATCAAATAAAATTCTTTTAGGAAATCCCCATTGCTGAAAAAAATACGCTACATTTATATGCGAACCAAGCACTTTCGAAGCGCGGTGCGGAAAGGGGCTTTCGACCCGAGGCAATTTTAGTGTGACGTACATCACTCGTCAATATATGAAAGTCAAAGCTCGTAGCACACAAGCCAGTTTTTCGAACACGCCTAAAGGAGAGCACCGCAAGCAACACCTATTTTGTTGTCCACTGCTAGCATTGTATACAAACACAAGAATACGAAATAGCAACCAAAAACTAAATCAAAAAGTTTACATTAAACTGTGAGTCACGTTGTGCCCAATTTCGAACCTCGGATGTTAGGGTCATTCTTGCAAATTGCAAACAAAAAGTTTATCCAAAAGTACATCATGTATTGTTGTTAGTGCTAATGTTTTTTTTACCTCTTAAAAAATATTTTATCAAGACACACGTATCTAATTTTCGATTGGAAGATGCCATTAAAAGGTGATACCTTCCACTTTCGTTTGCAACCATCAGATTAACAGCCCGATAAGTGTGCACGTAAGAAAAAATGGTTTAAGTGCCTAAAAAACACAAAACTAGCAGCCATACATGGTGTTGAAAAAAGGTAATTAATAGTTCACTTCCCTATTTTACTTTTGCTTTAAAGAAAGAGAGTGAGGATCAATTGCGCGCCATGGCTGCCGCAATATTTAGAAAGTGGCAGTTTTTGAAGTAAAGGGTATTTTGCTAAAATGATGCCTAAGTCTAGATTTAAACGTGCGACCTCCAGATTCTCTATAGACTAACACCTTAACCATTAAAGCATTACGAAACGATATACGTGACGGGTTTCATAAATACATAAACATTAACGCAACAGCTAATTAATAGCAGACTAACCAAAAGGAGTAATTCATACATGTACGCGAATCTGAACCGTGTAAAATATGTTTTGATCGGACGGCCGGCATTATAGCCGCCACGCAAAGTGAGCTTTTGGCGGCATACGGAGATATCGTCACGCGGTGCCACATGGCGCCACATTATTTGATACCGGAGAAGATGAGAGGAGGAACCATGGCTTCCGATTTGACAGGTGTCACCTTGTAGACCTTGTCGTACAATGGTCGTACAATAAGTACATCGTCCATTGTACCTTCTTGTACTATATAGTGTTCCTATTGGACTAGGGTTTAGTAGTAGGTAGTCGTGAGTAGGCAGACCAAGACTTAGTAAAATTTAGGTACCTCTCTCTCTAAGAGAGCTTGTAACTATAAAGGTCATCTTTGACCAGCCATAACTTACTGCTCAGGTGAGCAAATTCAGTGATTCTTTTTGCGTTTGACTCAAGGGAGTCTTGTCCTTACAGGGGTGAGAGTGGTCAGAATATTTGTGTGCCTGGGCGGCGCTTATTCAGCGGGAAAGTAGAAGGGGCAAATATTATCCTAAAGGCTTTACATAGGCTGCTCATTCTGTGGGTCAATGGAGAACACAGAATTTCAGGTTATGGGCCCACCCTCTAGGGTGCCTATATTTGATGGATCAGACTTTTTTTATTGGGAAATGATGATGGAGGGAGAACTATTTGAGAAGCATCTATGGGGCATAGTGTCTGGACAAATTCGATGCCCACCTCTTCCTAGGTTTGGAGGGACACGTTTTTCTGGCACCTCCGCCTCTACAGTTGGTAGAACTGCTGCCACCATCACCGAGGATGAAGAGGAGGAAGGAGAGGAGATTGTCATGGAAGGAGAAAAGGAAGGAGTTGCAACTCAAGTGACACCATTGCCGAAGGCGATACCGGCAATAGTACCACCAAAAACGGCGACAAGGGTTCAGACCAAAAGATCAGAGTATGAAAAGTAGAACTACAAAGACAAGGTTGATAAGCTCTTAATTCTTAAAAGTGTAGCAAAGGGCATTGCCATTCCCCTTATGCATGTCAAATCTTCATCTCAGATTTGGATATTACTAGTTAACAAATATAAGAGTGGATCATTGCAGCAACAACAGTTGGCCGAAAATAAGATTGCAGCTTATACTTATAAAAGAGGAAGTATGAATAATTATTGCAATGATTTAGGAGCATTATTTGGAGGGTTAGAGAGTGCAGGTAACTCATGGTCCGAGAGACAAAGAGTGAACACATTAATGATGAAACTACCTGAAGATTATAAGAATATCATTAACCGATTCCAAGACATAGGAGATAGCAATTGGAATTGGGATGACACAGTGGGAATGATTTTAGTGAAAGAAAGCACCATAGAGCTTAGGAGAGGGAGTCCAAGTGTTCAAGCATTGTCTGCAGGAGCTGATTGGCGGAAACGTGATGAGGAGAGAGGGAAAGATCCCTATCGAAACTTTGGTGGAAGAGGACAAGGAGGTGGTTGATTTGATAGACAGGGGAGAGGAACTTCTCGAGGAGGATTATGTCACTTCTGCTAAAAACCGGGACACTATATGGCAGATTGTATCAAACTTGCAGATCTTCGACTGAAAGATGATCAAGGACCCTCAAGGGATGGAGGAAAGAAAAAGGCTTTCCTGACTCAAGTTCATGATGAGGAAGTGGAAGGAAAAACTGAACCAAAAGAGGAGCTTGAGGAGCTTCTTCTTAATCCGAAAAACACTGAAAAGCATGTCGACATTCCACGGAGACAAAAGTGTGCTTTCGGAGGTAAGAGGGATCCACCCGAGGATGGGTGGATCATAGACTCAGGGGCTTCAATGCATATGTGCAAAGATAAGCGGTGGTTCACTAAACTGAGAAAGATCCCAACAGTTGAGATAGAGTACGGAGATGGTAGAGTAGAAACCACAAGTCTTGTTGGAACTGTTGACTTGAAGGTTCTAGTTGATGGAAAGGCCTCAATTGTAACACTCTTAGACGTTCTTTACATTCCACAACTTAGGAAGAACTTAGTCTCAACAACTGTCCTAGATGAAAAGGAGTTTGAAACAGGAACTAGGAAAGGAATCTTCACAGCAAGCTTTGAAAATGAGGTTTTATTTCATAGCTGAGAATGGCAGTCAAGGAATGTTCAGAATTGTTCTTTGCAATGAAAAGAGTGTTCTCTACTCGTGTGCAAGTGAGATGATGCTTTGGCATAAAAGGTTGGGGCATGTGCATCTAGATAGATTAAAGAAAATGAAGAAAAAGGGAATAGTGGAGGGTATTACTTTTGAGGATGATGAGACCTTTGATTATTGTAGTGGATGTGCCCAAGGGAAGATTCATAAACTTCCATTTCCAAAGGCAACCACATTTAGGAGAGAGAAAGTATTAGATCTAGTTCACACTGATGTTTGGGGACCTGCTAGGTATGCTTCACATGGGGGGAAGAGATCGATGTTAACCATCACAGATGATTGGTCTAGATACACGAAGGTATACTTTCTCAGACATAAGTCAAAGGTATTAAGATGTTTCAAAGAGTATAAAGTATGGAGTGAAAAACTACATGAAACCTCAATAAAAGAGATAAAAAGTGATAATGGGAAAGAATACACCTCAAGGGAATTTGAAGAATATCTTAAAGAAGAAGGAATTCATCATGAGAAAAGTGTTCCCTATAATCCGAAACAAAATGGAGTAGCAGAAAGAGTGAATAGAACTTTAGGAGATATGTCCAGAAGTATGTTAACTGATAAGAGGATACTGTTGCAGTTTTGGGCGGAGTGTATGAACTATGCTAATTTCATCAAAAATAGAGTCTTAACTTCAGCAAATAAGGAGGAAACTCCGTATGAGAGGTGGACAGAAAGAAAGCCTGATTTGTCTAGTTTGAGAGTTTTCGGAAGTCAAGTCTACAGTTTGGATTTCGATAAGACTAAATGGAAGTTAGAGGGGAGAGGGAAGCCAGTATATCTTGTAGGATATGATGAGAGCACAAAAGGATACCGAGTGTATGACTTGAAAAAGACAGATATAATTTTAGTAAAACACATAGTGGTGATGAATGAAGAGAAGTCCATTGATCCATTCAAATATAATAAGGAAGTCAAAATCAGATTTGAAACGGATCAGTTTTCTGACATTGATTTTGAAAATGAAGAGAAGGAAGAGGGAGAAAAAGAAAAATCTGCAGATCTACCAAAGGAGAAGGAGGAAAGGACAACATCCGAGGCAACGCCAAAATACGAAGTGGAAACCGATGAGGAACTTGATGAGACATCGGAATTGAAAGATAGGGGAGCTGAAAATCTCCCTAAACGAAACCCAAGGATGCCTTCCATACCAGCGTCCGATTTTGAAGGGGGAAGAAGAAGTAGTAAACGACTTCAAGAAAGACAAGTAAATAACCAACTCACAAAGATGTCTCACCCAGATGAATCTCAAACATACTTAGAGGCTATAAACACTTCAGAAAGTAGCCGTTGGATCACAGCTATAAATGAAGAAATGGCCTCTATCATGGAAGCCAATACATGGGAGTTGGTAGATTGTCCACCGGACCGAAAACCAATTGGATGTAAGTGGGTTTTTAAACTTAAATTAAACCCGGATAATACCATTGAGAGGTACAAAGCTAGGTTAGTTGCAAAAGGTTATACTCAGAAAGAGGGGATAGACTACGAAGAAACCTTTGCACATGTAGTCAGATTTCCTTCTGTTAGAATCCTTTTAAGTATAGCCGCAGCGGAGGATATGGAAATCCACCAGATGGATATTAAAACGACCTTTTTGCACGGAGAGTTATAAGAAGAAATTTACATAAGGCAACCGAAAGGATTCGTGGAAAGTGGGGAAGAAAATAAAGTTTGCAAACTGATAAAATCACTCTATGGGCTTAAGCAAGCCCGGCGACAGTGGAATATAAAGCTCGACGAATTTCTGACCGGTTTGGGGTATATCAGAATTAGTTCAAATCACTCTATATAGTTATTTGAGGATGAGAATGGAGTGATATTTATTGCTATTTATGTGGATGACCTGTTGGTCTTAAGCAAGTCCTTAGATAAAATTAACAAACTAAAACAGGATCTTAGAAGCAGTTTTGATATGAAAGATCTTGGCGAAACAAAGTACATTTTGGGAATTCAGATGGAGGGAGATAGAGGGAATAGAATTATAAGACTCACTCAAAAAGAAGCAATCAGTAATATGCTAGAAAAATTTCAGATGGAAAAAGCAAACGAATGTACTACTCCTATGGATTTGAAGAAAGTGTTTGAGGGAAGTGAAGAGAGAGGAATATTTATCATTAATGATGAGATGGATGAGATAGAAAGAAAATTTATAGAAAATATTCCTTATCGGCAGATTGTCGGCAGTTTAATTTATTTTATGAATTGTACCCGTCCGGATATAGCTGCAGCTGTAGGTGTCCTTGGTAGAAATCTAAATGAACCAAGAAAGAGAGATTGGGAGGCTGCCAAAAGGGTGATGAGGTATCTGGTGGGGACAAGGGAATTATGGTTGCATTTGGGAGGGGAGCACACTGACATCACCACTTGGAGTGATGCCAGTTATGGAGATGTTCCTTTAAGGAGGTGTACGACTGGATATGTGTTGCAAATTGAATCCGGTGCATGTTGTTAGAGTAGCAAGCAACAAAAAGTAGTTGCTCAGTCCACTATGGAGGCTAAATACATGGCTTTTTGTGCTGCCACCAAAGAATTAATGTGGGTTAAATCTCTTCTTGAAGAACTTGGGTACATGAAGTCTGGAACTCAAAATGTTTTTTTTGATAATCAAGCTGCTATCTCTATTGCAGCTAATCCGAAACATCACTTCAAAGCCAAGCATATGGATACTATACTAAGCTTTGACAGAGAGAAGGTAGAAAATAAAATTAATAAACTGGTTCATAAAATTGATAGAGAAATGATTGCAGACATGATGACAAAACCAGTGCCTTCCCCTAAGTTGATTTATTGCAGAGAAAACTGTGGATTAAAATTTAAAAGTGACTAGGAATTAAGGGGAGTGTTGAAAAGAGGTAATTAATAGTTCACTTCCTTATTTTACTTTTTCTTTAAAGAAAGAGAGTGAGGATCAATGGCGCGCCATGGCTGCCGCAATATTTAGAAAGTGGCAGTTTTTGAAGTAAAGGGTATTTGGCTAAAATGATGCCTAAGTCTATTTTTGAACCTACGACCTCTAGATTCTCTATAGCCTAACGCCTTAACCATTAAGGCATTACGAAACGATATACGTGACGGGTTTCATAAATATATAAACATTAACACAACAGCTAATTAACAGCAGACTAACCAAAATGAGCAATTCCTGCATGTACGCGAATGTGAACCGTATAAAATATGTTTTGATCGGACGGCCGGCACTATAGCCACCACGCGAAGTGAGCTTTTGGCGGCATACGGAGATATCGTCACGCGGTGCCACGTGGCGCCACATTATTTGATACCGGAGAAGATGAGAGGAGGAACCATGGCTTCCGATTTGACAAGTGTCACCTTGTAGACCTTGTCGTACAATGGTCGTACAATAAGTACATCGTCCATTGTACCTTCTTGTACTATATAGTGTTCCTATTGGACTAGGGTTTAGTAGTAGGTAGTCGTGATTAGGCAGACCAAGACTTAGTAAAATTTAGGTACCTCTCTCTCTAAGAGAGCTTGTAACTATAAAGGTCATCTTTGACCAGCCATAACTTACTACTCAGGTGAGCAAATTCAATGATTCTTTTTGCGTTTGACTCAGGGGAGTCTTGTCCTCACAGGGGTGAGAGTGGTCAGAATATTTGTGTGCCTGGGCGGCGCTTATTCAGCGGGGAAGTAGAAGGGGAAAATATTATCCTAGAGGCTTTACATAGGCTGCTCATTCTGTGGGTCAATGGAGACCACAGAATTTCACATGGTTAACATTACGATTTTCGAGAAAAACTTGTTCAAAAATATATATTTAGGAAGCTTGTGATACCAATTGAAGGCTCTCATCCAACACGGCCAAAAAGTGGACATTTCAAGGTCGTTTTCAACCCTTAGAAATTTTGACCGTTCGTATCAGGATCCGATATTGAAAAAGCCCTTGAAATGACCATTTTTTGCTCTTTTTGGCCCTCGATGGCGCGGGGTCCTAGTGTACAAAATTCGTATGGATATTTCTGTAGAGTGGCTGCCGCGAATTAAGGTATCCACAGAGCAAGTCTGTGCCGTGGCAAAAACAGTTTTAATAAGGTGCATTATTGTATTTTATTACATACGGTACACTGAGTAGCATGTAAATTATAGTGTTGTGTATCAATAGCGTTTTGCCGATAATTGATATGTACCATTTTTTGGCTTGCCGATAATCGATATATTGGGAAGATGTATTAATGTTGGTGTTATAGCCCATAAAAAACCGATAATATTGACTTTTGATCTCGATAACACCGGTACCGATAACTATCAACGATAATTATACTTTTTGTAGTGTACAATTGTACGGTTTATTCCGTCGTACTGAACCGTCGTTATTCCGTTACACAGAGTAAGAAACTGTTGTTACACGTGGCATGCCACGCTGTATACAGTGAAAAATAAATTAAATTAAATTATAAAGTACTATTACATATCGTACAATTTTTTTTCCACTTATCTTCAATAAAGAACTTGTCGGTCTCTAAGCGATATATCGGGACCCTTGGCAGTTGAATAACCGATGACTCTCGGTATCGGTGTTATCGCGATGAATTTCTTCTGGATACACAACACTAGTAAATTAATAATCATGTTGCGTACGAACTTGTAAAACGGGCATGTGGATGGCAACAGCGACATTCCGTACGTTAAAGTTAAGAACAGATAAGCGTTCTAATCCCTTCAATTATGGACGACATAAATATCGGGGAGTGAGAGATTTTTTTTTCCCTTGCAAACTACAAAATTTGAAACCATAGTTCGAGACGCACAAATAACAAAATTGCTTACGATCATACAACATTAGCATAATAAACATGAATTTGTGTTGAGGTTCGGTGGTATCATAGGGGAGTGATGACGTCAAACAATTATAAAGTGTAAGTGACTTTGAGCGTCCCTTGATGCAACAAACGTCCAAACTTGTAGGAAATGATTTATTGAGAACATAAAACTTACACCGGTTATATGGATTCCATATAACCGGTAGAAGTTTTCTCTTTTGAAGAATTCCTTCCCTAAAAGTTCGGATTATGGATGTAGCGAGATTGACCGATACGCTCAAATGGTATCGACCAATTTGCTCAGTTTTGTTTCCGTCTAGGAATGATCGTACTAACACTCGTATTTTACTATAACCGTTCGAAAAAAATGCAGTAGATGTCGAACAGTACTGTTTTGTACTATGTAGTTTCCGAGTTATTATCGAAACCCATAAGAATTACAGTACTATACTTTACAGTATATCGTGGATCACTTATAGTGTTGATAACAATATATTTGCGCTCACAAATTTTGAACCTTGAACCTTAAATAGCCTTACCAATACTATTTTTTTCTTAAAGTTAATAACGTTTCGGTTTCATTAGCGTTAATAATTAGAATTTGCGCGGTTTTAAGATAGTGTTGTGTATGAAATGTCTCAATTTGTACTATATTTTGTAGAGTTTTCGTACATTCGTGTGGAAATAGTATCAAAGAAAGGCTTCGACACGCGAAAGTTAGTGCGTCGACACGAAAAATGGCACTCAAATTTGATCATCAATGATGAAGGCAGGGGCAAACCACGCAAACTTTTTCTCACATATTCAAACATTTAATATGTAAACACGGCCTATAGCGGCTTCACTATGGAAAATGTGTATTCAAATTAGTGTTAGATGGATAAATTAGCGTTATGGTTTGTTGGCGTTAGGTCTTTGAACCCAAAATTGGATTATTAACAATAATTGTTTCTTTACACTTATAATTTCTTAACACTACACCGTCAATCGCTATTAGAGTATATAACGCCAATTCGATGCCCTTTTTTCAAAAAAAAAACCCGAAATACAATCCATAATTATATTTTTTCCATTATTCTAATTAGGTTTTTTTTTCAAAAAGCGTTAATAATGAAAGTACAATTCAATGGAAATAGTGTGGCGTACGAAATAGTACTTTTTTAATTACAAAAGCATAAAAAGACACTTAACATTATTGCGCACACATGTGAATGTGCACTAGAAGAAAGAGATGCAAACTCCTCGACAAAAATCATGTTCTCATATGTTCGTCCGTCGAGCGTGTGAACAGCGCGACGACGTACTAATTGTCAAATTTTGTACGGCTACACATATTACTGTAGATATCGAAAGGGTGGGTATTTATTATTCAGGAGGTAGAAATTAATGGTACATTTTTAGTATTTTCTAGGTCTAAATAGAAATATAGAAAGAAGCCGAGGCAGTCTACCTCTAACTTCTCTCTCCAACTCTCAAACTTGTCGCAGTCACTGAGAAATTGGAGAGGGAGCTAGAGCCATGGCTACCTAGGCTATCCAGAGGTTTACGGGAAATTTATATTAGTTAGGGTTTATTTATTTAAAAGGAATGTGCCGGCGACAGGAATTGATCCTTGTACCTACCGGCCGGCAGACAGGAAGTAGCCGGTAGCCTTAGCCGTTAACTCTAGGACTAACATTACGTAGTATATAGTTTGATATTTATTTAAACATGTAAACGTAGGATAAATCATTTAACTGTAATTGTTTACGGGATACATAGATCCGGTAATGTATAAGTACGGAATACGGTACGGGCAAGAAATCAATACCGCGCATTTATTTCTTAAGTGAAACGAATACCGCGCATGTATTTATTACAGCTACGATTAAATTCGAATTTAATCGGACGGTCGGAATTAGCGCGGAGATAGAGGAAGAAGATTTCAGCGGTTTGTGGCCATCGCCACATCGGATGACGCGTGGCGAAATTACATTGGATCGTGGAATCTTCGGAGATTATGGCACCAAATCCGGATATGACATGTGTCGACATTTAGGCCAAGTCGTACAATGTCCGTACATATAGTACACCGGCAGCTGTACTTTTGCGTACGGAACTGTATTCTGATTGGTTCCGTACATCAGTAGATAGAGTCTGTGAGAGAGATAGGACTTAGAAAAATTAGGAGATAGGACCCTCTCTCCTAGAGAGCTTCTGTACAAAAGGTCAACTTTGACCCTCCATAACTTACTGCTCAGGGGAGCAAATTTAGAGATTCTTTTTGCTATCGACTCAGGGGAGTCTTGCCTTCATAGGGTGCAGGTGGTCGGCTTTTGTCTGCCAGGGTGGCAGTTATTTTTCTGAAACACAAAGGGTCGATTATCCTAGGGCTTTCGAAGCTGTTCACTGAGGACTTGGAGGTCTCAGAGTTTCACATGACAACCCAAATTACAGTTAAGGATTAAGTATTATTATTATTATTATTATATATATATATATATTTTTTAAATTCTCGATTAGTGTTAATAACACTAAATGTTTTTTACAGTATATATTCCTTTACTCTAATAGCGATTGACGGTGTACTGTAGCTGACCAGCTATGTACGGTAACTGAAGGCTTTAAAGTTTTCGTTTTGGGTCTGACAGGGCGTGCACTACAGTACGGTAATTAAATGCAACAAACGTTGTCCATTAGATTCGTCGAATTTTATGTCGCAATCTTTGTCTTCCAAAACTGACTGTGGAAAATCCATATTGGGGTATGTCCCCGTGAGCATAAGGGTTTTTTTCTGTCGTTTTCATGTAAAACTTAGCACCGTACTGCCTAAGTTGCAACCGTACGAAGGAATCTCAAATTTGTAGAGTACAATTTGCGTCATCCTTGAACTTAGGATGTAAGAAAATTGGCGTTTTGTGTTTTTCGACCCACCTCCACGACAAAAAACGTCATCTTCAACCTTACGTTTAAAACACATGCGCGATGTGTTTTAAAACTGGGTATTTTCAATAAACAACTAGAAACATATATTCTCACGTGCCGTAATTTTCAAAGTTTTTCATACGATTTCCAAGGACAAAAAAAAGTACAAACATCGCTATGTTTTGTCCTTTTGCGTTCGCATACGACAAATACAAGTACACAATTTGTTTGGTTTTGTCTGTTTTCGTCCAGTACGGTCTTTTTTTCGCAGGGGTCTTCAAATTCCGATGCTATTTCACGTCTACCGGACAGACGATGCAGAGGCAAAATGCATCTTCTTCAACCGTGAAACGACACAGGTTGGAAGGCAGTAAGTCTATAATGTCACGGTAAGACATGCAACGTCACAATCAGTTCCAAAACATAACGTGCGACCACAAATTGTAGACGTTGACAGCCGCCACATGTATTGCCGCAGTATACAATCATCACAAGCGTAAGTTTACAATTTCGTTTTTACAAACATAAGGACACTTGAAAATCGGGTTCAGCAAATCTGCGCTAAAATAAAAAGTAGGTTTGCTTAGTTTCAAGTACATGGGGACATACCCTTAGGGCACTTTCCCATGTAACCGAAACTTTCATCTTGTAACTTTGTTTATAACGAAGATTCTCTGTATATCTTTATGAGCAATCCGATGTAATCGCGTATAACTTGTTACTTCAAAAAGTGAGAAGCGTAGACGTGTAGGAAACATGTGACACATAAACGGTACATAAAATGTTGCGAAACTTCCAATCAATTTTGATTTCAGACGTCCACCCGCACGTTGAATAATTTCTGTCACTTCGCAATATCTGCACGCCACATTCTCGACGTGGAGGTATTGCAGATGTTTAGGGTTTGTGACATTGTGACGTCATGCGCGTCACGCTCAACTATGACAGCGCCCACATCACAACTTCTAAAACTTTCCGCTATGATTTCCCGATTGTTATTTTTTCACTTTTCCTACTCTACTTGCCATCAAAATACGCTCAAAGATAGTAAAAAGAAATCATTTTCATAGATTTTTCATTTGATACCATTATAGACATTTTTCGTTGCAAAAATTGTGAGATAGACGCGGTAGTGGGAGAGGGAGAGAGAGAGAGGCGCTTTCACAAACTTCCCTTTTGCGAAATGGCGTCCGTTGGACGAGACCCCTTCACTTCCTCTGTACGAAAAAAGGTGCACGGAAAAAAGTACGTACAGGTTGTAAACGTGCAGTGGGTTTTTTTTTTGAGGAAAATTTTGTCAAAAACCTCCGACGCATGCGAAATCATATGCATATTCGCCCACGTCGTGGAACTTTATTTAAAATCACCTCGCAAAGATGATCTGGAAGGACGCGAAAGTGGGTCGTAACTCGCTAAATAATAAACAACATCGCGATAGACAACAAACTGCGCTACAGCTAAAGTTTTAATGTAACGCAACTTGTATGGTGGTAATTTGAATTTTTTGGTACGGCTGCAGATTTTTTCCTTTTTTTTCAAGTTATAAAGGAAAACGACAGAAAATAACTATAATTTTAGCACATGGGAAAGTGCCCTAAGGGTGCGTCTCTATGTACTTAAAACTTTGAAAATATACTTTGTTTTTTAGCGCAAAACCGGCGGACCCGGATTTCGTGTGTCCTTATGTGTACCAAACGAAATTGTCATTTAAAAGGTGTGACGATTGTATGAGTCGGCGATACCCGTGACGGCTGTCGACAGTGTACAATGTGTGATGACGCACCAAATTGTAAAAAAATGCTTTGAACATCGCATAACCTTGCGTGACATTTGTAGACATGCGAGTCTGCGTCAGAGAGGCGGCGTATGCGACTTGCTGGGGGGCCCTCGGAGATTTCTCACGATTTCGTCAAATGGAACCAGAATTTTGAGACCCTGTAATGTAAAAATCCGTACTGAAGGAAACGCGACAAAACAAAATAAATTGTGCACTATGATGGACGCAAAGTCGAAAACGGACATAACATAACCAATAGTGTACCTTTCAAACGGCGATTGAATTCGTTTTAAATTTTTACAGGTGCGAACACGTGTTCCTATTTCTTTTTCGAAAAATGTTTGTTTTAAACACATCGGCCTTTTGTTTTAAATAAAACTTTGAAGATGACGTTGTTTGGGTTGGTAGTGGGTCAAATAAGACAAAACGACAACATGTAGTACATCTTAAATTCGACGATGACTCAAAATGTACTTCTCCTTTTTTCTATTTTTTTGTACGGTTGAAACTTACGCAGTACAGCTCTAAGGGTATGTCCCCATGTGCATAAGGGTTTTTTTCTGTCGTTTTCTTGTAAAACTTAGCGTCGTACTGCCTAAGTTGCAACCGTACGAAGGAATCACAAATTTGTAATGTACAATTTACGTCATACTCGAACTTAGGATGTACGAAAAATTTGTCTTCTTGTGTTTTTCGACCCACTTCCACGACAAAAAAAGTCATCTTCAAACTTATGTTTAAAACACATGCGCGATGTGTTTTAAAACTAGGTATTTTTGATAAACAAATAGGAAGAAATGATCGCACGTGCCGTAATTTTCGAAAAATTTCATATGATTTCCAAAGACAAAGAAAAGTACAAAATTTGCTGTGTTTTGTCTGTTTGCGTTCAATACGACGAAGACAAGTACACAATTTGTTTGGTTTTGTTTGTTTTCAGTATGGATTTTTTTTTGCAAGGGTCTCGAAATTCCGATGTCATTTCACGTCGACCGGATAGGAGACGCGAAGGCAGGGCGCATCTTCTTCAATCATGAAACGGCACAAGCTGGAATACGGTAGGTCTACAACGTCACGGTAAGACATGCGACGTCACAAGCAGTTCCAAAAAATAACGTGCGACAACACAGATTGTAGACCTTGACAGCCGTCACTGGTATTGTCCCCGTATACAATCGTCACAAACGCAAGTTACGATTACGTTCTTACACATAAAGACACTTGAAAACAGGGTCCAGCGGATCTGCGCTAAGATACAAAGTAAGTTCGCTAAGGTACAAGTACATGGGGACTTACCCTAAGTTTTACAAGAAAATAAAAAAAAAACCCTTACTTTGGCACATACAGACGGACACTTAATACGAGTCACTTTTTACCTCCGGTGGTACAGATATCATGTTCGCACCTTCTTGTCAAATATTAGGGTCATCAAGAGTTTCCACTAATCGATTCATTAGGTCGGGCCAACAAAAGGCATCTATTGATTGTTGTAATTTATAAATCTTTATTTCAGTTTATAGGGGTAAAAATAACTTAAGATATTTTTTCTAGTAATACTTACCTTAATTAGTGATACAGTAGCAAAAGGTACAGCAGAGTGTATTGTACTTTTGCAGGGACACGTGTTGGCGAAATAACGTATGTAGGTTTTTCGGAGTAGCGCCGACAGTCAAGCATACGTGTCAAAACGTTGACGATGCGATTCACATGATCGAACGAACGGGATTTGTCCCGAGTATTCAGGAAACATATGGTACAGATCGACGGTACCATCGTCAATCGAATCTATTCCAACAGACGCGATTCACCTAGGACCGCAAGCGTGATTCGCATGGGACCACAAGTGACGAAGCACTCAAGTGCCTCGTACTACACGACCACATTCGGCTGGACTTTAGCGGTCACCGCTGACTAAGCATTTGGAACGTTTTGTGTACGGTTAGAACGTTTTGTGTACGGTTCAATTTCTGTAAATATTTGTTCCAATTCCCATTATTTCGTCTCCGATGCGAAGGAGACGGAATTCTTTTTATAACAATTAATGTGGGAGAATTTGGCTGGCGATCCTCAATCATACGCGGAGGCGAGAAACTCGTGTGATTGGGAAACGAAGTGGAAGCCGGCATGGGAGAAGAGTATAAGTCAATTGTGGAAAATTCGACACTTGAGGAAGCTGCCGATATGCTTACTAAAGCGGCGACGTTTGATGTACTTCTAAGAGGAAGACCTAAATTAGGGTTATTGTGATACAGATGATTCTTCAATGAAGAGGGGGAATGTTACGATTCATTGAAAGAATCGTATGCGCGCGGAATCAATTTGATTTCGCAAAAGAAAAACTGTACTTTTTTGAATATACCGAAAGTACAGTTACGTGAAAGTTCTATAGGTTTCGCGAAATATATTTGTCGTTTCGTTTCGCGTCTAGAATTTTCGTACGTCTAGTTTAGTACGATAGTACTTCTAGCTTTGTCTAGTACTTTCGTTTTGGTTTGTCGTTTTGCTATGTTTGAGTCCTTAGTGAAATTTAGAGTGTTCTAGCTTAATCTGCGGACAGGTGGCGGATTTCTAGAGGCTTCTTGGCGGCGCACGCTCACACGTGTCACCCCATGGCTGGTATTGTATTTAAGGGATACCAGGACTGTGTGTTAATTAATCAATGAGGAATTGGAGGATTATATGGAGTAATAGAAGAGAGAGAGCAGAAATTGTAATTTCAGTTTTTTATTAATGTGAGAATTTTCTGAAATGTCTCTTCATTGTTGATGTAATGTTTTATATTTTGAATGCTTCTGCTGCTATAATTGTTTGTTAGTGAGCTCAGAGTTTTTTATCGATCCTTTTAGAAGATGATCTGGAAGGACGCGAAAGTGGGTCGAAACTCGCTAAACGATAAACTGCATCGCGATAGACTACAAACTGCGGTACAGCTAAAGTTTTAATGGAACGCAACTTGTACGGTGGTAATTTGTTTGCAATTTTTTTCCTTTTTTTCCAAGTTATAAAGGAAAACGACAGAAAATAACTGTATCTTTAGCACATGGGAAAGTGCCCTTAGATGATGCTTCAGTGTTTTATTCGAGCTTTACTTAAAAAGTTAAAAACCATACAATATACATATCGTATGACCAATCGGATACATACTTTTGATCGACGCCGGCGATTGCAAATCGCCTTGACACGTGTGAGGTTATAGTGGGCTAATGGCTGCCAAGGATGTCAGAAGTTCAGAACTAGCCTGGTTTGTACAATTTCGTACAGCAATCAGATCTGTGTATCCACACCAAATCCAGGGTGCGGCCTGACTATAACTTTTTCTAGGAATTATGTCATCTTTTGTCGCCTTCTTAAAAGAGACAAAAACACACACGGACAATTTGCGCAACGTTCCAGATTCTGGAGCTGTGCCCATCAGGCATATGAGACAACACCTGTACTTTATATGAATTATTCTGACACGAAGCTCATGAAAGTCTTTGTCGTCAGGCTGTTCTAAGTACCAGAAAGTACACTCTAATTTGGAGCCGTTTTTTTATCCATTCATCAGCGTTCACACTTATGACTCCGGTGCTTCCGTTCACACTTCAATGATGACAAAACTATCGAGGAAAAAAGTTAAAAAATGTGGAAAACTTCCCATCTACAATATCGCCGCAAAAAAACACCAGCCTCCCGATTACCGGTACAGTACCGTACGATTCTGTAATTTAAAGAAGTCCCGAGGGGCATGTAAAGTACCATTATTTTGTCAGGTACTGACGATTCACCGTTCTTGGTGCAGTGATCGTCATTTTGTAGAAGCCATCGTATCGTACTTTTAAGGACATCTGTCGTGTTCCAGTCCATTGACACAAGTGCAAATTGATACACGTGTCGTATTATGCCGAGTGCCAATGGACAAGGATCTTCCGCCACAAAGCAGGTCCAATCAATGAATACTTTGTACGTAGTCCCCACTGTAATTGAGAGTGGCGGCTTTGACACCCAATCGCTTTTCTCCAAGTCATCAGTTTCGTTTAATACTGTACAATACAGTACAGAAAATGTAATTCAAGTAGTCACTTCTGATTGCGTAGCCCCGTACGGATGGGAGAAGGCTGCTGTACTGTAAAGTACGGAATAGCAGAACAAAAGTCTTTCAGATACAGTGACACGAAGGCTGGAGGCGTTCGGGCCCTTTGACCTCTGTGAACCATCGGAGGCTATAACCTAAAATACGGACCTTCGTTAAGGAATATAGAATATTTCAGACTGTACGGCCACAAATGGAGGGAGGCAGGAAACAGGAGGTTAGTGTAGCGTACAGTACGGAATCGTGATCTTGTTGGCCTCAAGTGGAAATTTTGGACGTATTACGAATTGAATGTTAGCTGTCTGATACGCTCATAAATGTAGAATTGTCAGCTAGTTTAGGAGATTGTGTTCGGGCAGCTTATTTCTTTTTTTTTTTCCTTCTCATTTTTTTTATCTCTACAAAGCATACCCATCCGGCTAAATTCAAATATTTAGGTCAGGATAAAAAGACGGCGGGAAGCAATCGGTGCCGTCAATGAATGGCATTTCTCTACAGATGATGTTTTGGCATTATTTGCTGACGGATGGAAAATTTATTGCTTAATGGTATGCAGTTTCAAGTTCTCAATGCCGCTCAGCGTTTTGGAATTCTCGACTTTATTTGATATTGGGTTGTTTAGAAAGACCAAAGGAGTCCGACAGCTGCCATCCACCAAACCCGGACCTAATCCATCGTTATCGTACATTCTTCAATGCATCAATCATTTCTTCAATATCAAGAACGCATAACCCGTCCGATGCGTCTTTATCGAAAAACGACTCCATCTCCGCCGTGTACGTGAACCATCGGAAGTTCAGAAAGCAATAGACGGTTCGGATGTTATTCAAGTCAGTTTGGACCGCGTTCCGGTACATTTTCGACTGTTTGGTATACACTATACAGCTTTTCTATGGTCGAGTCACCATCGTACAAATTGGTTATGACATATTTGATTTGTACTTTGCAGTTCCCATGCATCCTTGCTTCCCACCACACCATGACGTCATCAAGCGACGTTCCTACAATGAACTTTAGGTTTTTGAGCCGTCTGCATATTGCATTCGTTTCCTGCATTCTCCAGCCTTCAGCTGAGCGAACGAAATTAGGGTTAGGGTTTTCTTGCTCAATTTATGGCTAGATTACACGATATTTCGTAGTTTTTTTCTGTCTATTTTCTAATTCTTAATAGCTAAGACGTATATACTATCTTGTACACAT